>JAOTOM010002030.1:0-87959 GCA_034440615.1 Ashinkailepas kermadecensis | reverse complement strand
CCAGGACGAATAGTTCCTATTCGTCTTTGGCCCTAAACTCGCGAATGCACATCGACAAACTTCTGAATCATTGTAAAAAAACGCCAATTAAAATATACCTACTACATACATATATATATATATATATATATATATATATATATATATATATATATATATATATATATATATATATATATATATATAAATATATATATATATATATAATATATATATATATATATATATTCATATATATATATATATATTATTACTACACATTACTGGGGGTGCAAAATGCATGAAGTTAATGGGAAGCCCCACGTCGATGGGATGCATGCTCCATGGTACCTCATATTAAAAATGTAAATTATTTGGGGACAGAGCCAACACGGAGGGAGCATTTTCCCCTAAAAATATATCAAAGAACACCCCTGGTCTAGACGCATATGCATGAAAAATGGAAAACAATCCTGAAAACCGGCTGCAGGTTCCGTATCTGCACATGGGTGATAAGGGCGTGACATTCCAACCAGTATCGGTACCTCCGCCTGTAGCCTAAATATAATGTTGACCCATCTTCCTGGCCGCAGGGCTACCAACTTTCTCATGGGAGTCACATGCCCCCAGTGCCGCACCCTTGTTTACGCTCCTGCACCGAGTGGGGAGGAATTATGTTGCAACAGTTGTCTCTTACTTGCTCCTATCCCTCCTTTCCAGCCGTGATCTTCAGTTGACCTGCTCATCATACTGCTACTACCCGTGGCACCGCGCGATTCCTGCGGCGCTCGACATGAATGCAGTCAGCGTGGGTCCAAGCAAAAAGTCATAGTGTTAGGGGAAAATAAAGCTCATATTCGTGGACAAGATTCTTCAAGCTTTAGAATGAATCCGATTTTGTCCCATTTTGATGGTATTTAAGTACGAAAATATCGTGTGGAAAACACGGAAGTTTGGCTGTAGCGCCTATGGGACTGAGCAATTGTCCAGCCCATGTGACGTCACCGGTTGCCAAACAATATTGGAGGGCCCTGGGAAAGATCTCCGAGTAACCTGCGAATGGGAACTTCCTCACGTTGGCGTTCATGGCTGTAGGCATGTGTGACGTATTTGACTATGGCTTTGTGATTTAGATCTAGGCTTAGGATAGGGTTGTGGGTGATTAGGTATAATCACCTACCTAGGTATAATTATTGAAAGGAGCTTAAGGTGAGTCCTCGCAACTATTCAAGAGTTGTGGACACAGGAATTTCACAGAGTGCAAGACGTTTTGTGTGGTAAACATATCGAAGCCATTTGTCCAGAAATGTTTTTTCTTCTGGTGTAATTTGAATGAATTTCGTATTTATTTCCTTGGGGAAGAACTTTTTTAATCCTCAAAAATGCGAGTTAGAGTACGTATATCTCAATTAAGTAGTCATTTCATCTAGGAATGGACATCAAATTCATTAAAATAGCATTCAAAATGCCATAAAAACATTACAGGCAATACAGACATGCTATTACCTCTCTCCAACAAAGTATTGAAAAAGTGTGTTGAAAGGGGGATTGGGCAGCATAATATAGAATGAAGAGTATTTAAAATGACCCAAAAATCTACCCAAACCTAACCCACGGATGTTTTATTTCCTCAAATCTAATAATGTTTTATTGCCTAAAATGTATGGATGTTGGATGTCCTTAAACCTATGGATGTTTGACTGAGTGATACTGACATTTTGATATTGGTATAGGTATTTTTGTGTTGGGAATTATGGGAATTTTCTTTCAGAGTAGGTACCATGTTATTTAACATGATGCAGAAGATGCTACCACTTGTTTTCAGAGCTTGTGCTTACCTTTCAGTTGATGATAGGGATTATTCCTATACTGCATCGTCCATGCCACAGTGCTGTTCTCTGCCATAATTTATCCACCCTTCCACCCTTCGGGGACGAGTGGTCTAGGGGTAAGATGCTTGTCTCAATCAAAAGGTTGTGGGTTTGAGTCTCACCTGTCGCTACTCTTCGCCCACGACCAATCGGAGTGAGAGATTGGCAACGCTATATGACTTGATGGTCGACGTGTCGTAAAACCAATAACCAACCAACCATTATCGGTATTTCTGTCTTAAAGGGTGTTTTGGGAATTTTCAGATTTTTGTCCCGGAATATTATGTTTATTAACGTGATTTGGAAGATGTGATCATTCGTTTTCTCCGTAAATGCTTACGTCTCGATTAATCTTAGCGATAATATCTATAATGCGCCGTATATGCCACACTGCTGTTGTTTGTTGCATAATTTATCCATCCCTCACCTGGCACTTCTCAGACGTGATTAAAGGGACATTCAACGCTTCACGCAGTTGATTCAACGCTTTTTCACGTCGAAAATGCTTCATTTCCTCCTTTTTGCCACATAGATGACACCACCACTATTTAACCACAACGCCGGAAAAACTAAGCAGAGCACGGCTTGCAGCCATGATGTTCGGATGACGTCACGATAAATATTACTCTTGTTTTTAAATTATAATATATGAGTATATATTTGTTTAGATACGAGTAGATTGTATTACGTTAGGTTAGGTTGGGTTAGGTTTTCCTATTTCATTATTAATTATCATACTGCTTGTTGGAAGTCGTGAGGAAAGACGACGAGACCGAGCAGAAGCCGACTCTTTTAAATATCACTTCGCAGTCTGTCACGATAAACATTACGCTTGTGTTTTTAAATTAAAATATGAGTTTATATTAGTTTAGATAAGAGTAGATTGTATTATGTTAGGTTAGGTTAGGTTAGGTTAGATTTTCCTATTTAATTATAAATTATCATACTATTATGCGCGGGGGCGGGGGACAAAATTTAATAAAGTAAAAAATTAAATATTGTAAAATGCATTATATAATAACATTATCAATATATATGGTCAGGGCAAATATCCAGTGGCAAACGGGGTCGATCGAGAATATTCAGGCCCGGCAATAAGATGCTAATGCGCAAGAGGTATTTAAAGACAACTTTAGACACCAGACCGTCAATGCAAAAAGTCACTTATATTCCCAAAGTGGCTGGACAAGAGTTCCCAGGGACAACACCAAAACCAATGCCATGGAACTAGAATGACGTCCAATAATATTTGAAATCGTGCTAAGATAAATGGCCGAAATAAACTGCATTGGAGTTCATCAGTGTCGGGAAGGGTCGACCGTCCGATTACCCGACCCATCGGCCGGCCCGGTAATCCGCCGTAGTTCACCGCGGGGAGCAACAGACCCGCCATTTCCAGTACATCTTACAACTGTGGGAGGGACAGGCGACGCAGTGGGAGTGTTGTGGGTGATTATTTTTAGGTTTGTGGTGTGGGTACCCAAATGTACGGCAGTGATAGCTAAGTGTGCCCATTCGGTTTCACCTCGTCGATGTCATCATGAGATGGAGTCTATTCCATAAGTTGGACACACCAGTGTGGCAGGGTGGGCACAAGAGACCATGTTCAGAGAAGTAGGGTGGCGTGGTGTTGCCACGCCGGTTTTCCCCCTGTTGTAAATAGACAGCCAGAAGGTTTGTTGCCGGTGCAGAGGTGGGGGAAGGGGAAGGGTAAAGCCTGGCTGGCGGTGTCAGGGTTTCGATCCGGGTGCCCGCCATCCCCCCAGGGTCCACAGGCCACCCCAGTTAATGTATCTGCGGAGGAGCTGAAAACCATTTTCATCATTTAAACTCATCTTCACGGAAGTCTCCGATAGTAGAAAACCCACAAGTTATCCCATTTTAAAAAGGGTCAAGGCAGATGCACACATATGCCCAGTGAGTCTACTGCCCATAAAATCGGGAAAACGGAATGTGAGCATGTAACAGCAAAAGCAACATGATTGAACCATTAAAGCAATGCACCAATTAGGACATCCCTCATTTTTACGCAGCAAAATTTGACAGGATGTTGCCAAGATTTTAGCATACAACAATGCTAACATTGGTTTTCAGCCCCATTAAAAAAGAATGTCGCAAGGCATGCCTTTTGTACAGCCAACATTTGACCCAGTAAAAAGCCACACCAAAAAAAAAAACATACTATTTGTTGGAAGTCGTGAGGATAGACAAGACCGGGGTCACAGGGGGTCACTTTGAGGTCAACAGTTCGAAAATGGCTTCGGTGTGTGTAGGTTGTGATCCAGTGCCATATGATATAATCAAACTTTGCTATAAGGACAACCGAGCGAGCTTAGACTTCCTTAGATGCCACGGAGTTCTTCCTGCCAGAGTTGTCTGCTCTAAGCATTCCAAGGCCTGCAGGTTGCAGGAGAGTAGGCATTGGTGGGAGTGCACCGAGACGTTTCGTGTCGCCAGAAGGAAGGAGAAGAAGAGGTTGTGGGTTCATCACAAGCTACTACAAAGGAACTTTTCTCGACGGAACCAGCCTGGAACCGTGGCAAGTTGTGTGTTTGATTAACCTGTGGTTAGATAAAGCCGGGACCATCTCATTAAGGTATGTGAACGTTTGTAGCGTTAGCCAATCGAAGCCTCAGTCCCATGCCTATGACGTCATCATACCGTACCAACGTGACTATGACGTCATCGTTCAAATTGGAAAGCAAGCATTTACAGAGAAAACGAGTGATCGCATCTTCCGAATCATGTTCATAAACGTAGTATTCCCCAAAAAATCCAAGAAATTCCTAAAACACTGTTTAAGACAAATTTACCCCATTATCCACCCTTCACCTGGCACCTTTTCATAAGACATAAAGACATAAAAGATCAGTGCAACTATGAGCCACAGGGGCCCTTCTTGGTTGCACTCTGTACACTGAACCAGTTTTCCACCAAATGTGCCAATCAACTCTCCCTGGAATACAGAAAAACAAGCCCCCTATTCTTATAATGATTGTCTATGCTGTTTTTAAAGATGTTCAATGTGTTGCTACTGACAATAGTTTCTGGCAGCTGGTTCCAGTGTTCTACTGCCTGTTGGAGAAGAAAGACTGTCTTAACCTTGTCCTGCTGTGATTAACTTTAAGTTTGAATTGATGACCTCTAATTGCATCATTTCTGTTAAATTCAAACAGTTCCCTGATATAACCCTGTTCCTGACCATGAACAAATTTAAAGACCTCAATGAAATCTCCTCTCAGCCATCTATATCTAAGTGAAAACATATTCAGTTTCTTCAATCTTTCCTCATATGTCAGGTTGCCTATGCCATTCACCATTTCCATTGCCCTCTTTTGTACTCTCTCTAAAAGCCAACAATCTTTTTCATAACTAGGGGACCAAGCTTGGACACAGTATTCCAAATGTGGCCTGACATATGCACAGGAAAGCTTCCTGATGACTTCCTCACTTTTGTATGATACATTCCTATTTATTTCCCCAAGCATTCTTAGTGCCTTCTTCCTGGCTTCTTTGGTCTGTTCTGATGCCCCCAATTTTGTGTTCAAAATAACACCTAAGTCCTTCTCCCGCTGAGTCACAGATAGTACTTGGCCATCCATCAAGTACGGAGCCTTGATATGCTGCCTACCTACATGCATGATTTTGCACTTATCAAAATTACATTTCATTTGCCATTTTTCAAACCACTTCACAAGCTCGTCTAAGTCTTTCTGCAGCAAGACCTGCTCATCGTGCCCTGTTATTGCCCTAAAGATCTGCAAATCATCCGCAAATTTCAAAACCTTACTGCTTAGGCCACTTTCAATGTTATTTACAAACACAATGAACAATAGTGGTCCCAGTATGACCCCTGGGGGACTCCACTAAGAACATTTTGCCATGATGACTTCGTACCATTTAGCATCAATCTCTGCTGTCTATCTGAAAGCCACAACTCTATCCATTTTAGGATGTTACCTGCAATACCATGGACCTGAAGCTGCATCATTAACCGTTTATGAGGTACCTTGTCAAAGGCTTTGCTAAAGTCAAGATATGCTACATCAACCTTATTTCCCTGATCAAATTGTTCTGTAGCAAAATTACAAAAGTCCAATAGATTTGTGAGACACCATCGCCCTTTTCTAAACCCATGTTGGGTATCTTGAATCAATCTGTTTCCTTCCAGAAAACTAACTATTATATCCTTGATAATTGATTCAAGTACCTTGCAGACTAGGGATGTGAGGCTTACTGGCCTACAGTTTTCAACTTTCCCTCTTTCTCCTTTCTTGAAAATAGGAACTACAATGGGCCTTTTCAATGTGAATTTCATTTGGAAACTGATCTACAAAATATTATACAGGGAATTGCCGTTCCCTCCGCTATACCCTAGCATAAATTCCATCAGGTCTGCTGCCTTTTTGGCTTTATTCCTGATATAATTCAAAACTACATACTAACAATAACTCAACATCATGTAACTGATCACCTGTCACTGAGCTGTGGTTCACAGTTGGCAGATTAGTCACATCCTCCAATGTAAACACTGATTTAAACTGCTTGCTCAGTTCCTCAGCCATCTCACCATCCTCACTCAACATAATCCCATTTACTTCCAGTGGACCAATGGTGCTTGAAACTTTACTTAGCTTGTAGAAACTAAAGATCTTTTTACTGTCCCCATTACAGTTCCTAGCCAAATCCAATTCTTTTGCTCGCTTTGCTGCTCTGGTTTTCTGCTTCACAGCATCTCTAGCTTTTTGATACAACCTTATATTTACTATTTTTGAAGCTTCCTTAATTACTCTAAATGCATCTTTCTTAGCCTTAATTGCTTTTGTCAGATATGGTGTAAGCCATGGTGGCTTTCCTACCCTTCTTTTGTGCCATTGCTTTTGGGGGACATGTATAATCTGAATTTCCTTCAAGTAAGATTTGAACTTTTCCCACATTTCACAGGCATTTAAATCGGAGAATTCTTCTTCCCATTTCATGGCACTTAAAGCTGCTCTCATGCAGTCAAAGTCTGCCCTGTTAAAATTTGGAACCTTTGCCAAATTATCCTTAATTGTCCCTGCTACGTGTGCCTTGAATCTCACTATGTTACGGTCACTTCTTCGCAGAGTTTCTCCTACAGTCAAGTCTTGAATTAAATCACTTCAATCCAAGAATACAAGGTCCAAGAATGAGCCCTGCCTAGTTGGTTCTGTTACAAACTGGTGTAAGAACAGGTCCTCTTCAAGGCATTTCCTAAACATTTACATGCTGGGGAGCCAACACCAACATTTTCATATCCTTTTAGATTAAAGTCACCAAGAATAAGGCATTTCCTCTGAAAGTTTCTACTGATTTCCTGACAAATCACCTTATCGAGCTCGAGTTGCTGAGAATGTGGCAAGGTTCCTGATTGGTACAAAGCTCCTATTCTCAGTTTATTGCTGTTGCCTTTTCCCACAGCAACATCAAGCCAAACAGACTCCACAGACACATTTTTTTACCCCATCTGTTACTTTTTGAGAACTGAATAAGCTATTCACATAGAGCATTACACCACCCCCTTTCACTGCTGGACCCCTATTGCATGAAAACATATTGTATCCCTGGATCTCATAGTCCTGCAAGTTATCCCCAAAATACCCCTCACTGACCCATGCCTCAGTAATGCAAACAAAATCTGGTTCGTCCTCAGCAACATAACACTTGAACTCGTCAAATTTGGATCGAATACTCTGAGCATTAAGCATCATACACTTAAGAAAAGTTCCATAACCATCTTTGGTTTTTACATGTTGAGTAGCTCTATCATCTCTGGATGAGCCACCACTCTGCCCCCTTGATCTACTGCCATCCCTATTTGCTGACTGTGAGGTTCTATTGCCTATGCTGTCACTATTGGCATATCCACGAGATGGTAATGCCACTTCTTCCCTCCCCACCCTATTATCTAGTTTCCCTGAAGGACATGCTCATATACCTTACTTAACACTTGCACCCCCTTCTCGGAGAAGTGCAGGCCGTCCCTTTGATAGAGGTCCCATGAGCCATAAAACCTGCACCACTTGTCAACAAAGGTCAAACCTAACTCATTGCAGAGCTTACCTACCCTGGCATTGGCTGCCAGTGCCCTAGAGCTCCACTCAGGGGAGACTCCAGCCCTGGGCAGAATAGCCGTCACAATAACTCTGCTTTCGCTTTGCTTCAGGGTGGCCAGAAGGGCCCTGTAGTCCTGCAGCAGCTCCCACTCCTAGCAGGACCTGGGGGCAGTCCTCCGATGCCTGAAAACTATTCGATGTTGCTATGCCTGCCTGTTGAGCTGCTTGGCTAGGTTTCCTTCCACTCCTGCCACCTGCCATTCACTGCCCCCTTTCTTAGGCTCGCTTCCAAATCCTCCACCCCCTGACTTTAAACAATTGCCCCTGCGAGCTACAACTAGAAATCTTCTGTTCACTAGGAGCATTTCTCTCTACAGATATCTCTGCCACCTCCACAGCAGGGGAAGCCTCAGTTACCTGGGGGCCAGCGACCACCTGGGCATAGGATACCCCAGCTACAGACTGACCCCTACATGTTTCCTTTTCTCGGCTACCCTTTGCAGCAAGGGCAGCCCTGAGCTGGGAAAGCTCTGCCTTAAGGGCCCTAACCCCCTCCTCTAGTGCCTGTATCCTGGTTGAAACCATCCTACAGGCTGCAGCTTATTTCTAGATTTAGATTGAAAAGTAAATTGCTGCAAAATGATTTACAAAATAACAGAGCAGATAAAAATAACTGACAAAGCTTATGTGTATGCTAGTTCCTAACTATGCAGCACTTACAAGGTAATCGCTGTGCTGAAAATTGATGGTGGTTTTTAAAGAAAGAAGAAAGCACTCGCTAAACAGCTGCCAAAAATTTAATAAATAGCTGAAAACACTGACACAGTAGACAAAGACAGAGAAAAACCCTACGACAAAATGGCGCTGGGCAGCCTCGCTAGATTGAAATAGTATAATCTTCTTGTTAAAAAATGTTTATTAGATAAAAACTATGCCAATATATGCACAGAAGTAATTGCTAAATACCTATATGCAGTTTAGTCTAGTAAACTGTCCTGTTCTGCAAGGACTTATCTGGTAAGTAGGAGCTCCACAACGACGTGTTTCCAGCTATATGACCTGTGCAGTCGATGCGCCCCTAAACCACACAACGACGTGTTTCCACCTTGACACCTGGTGGCAACTGAAGTGATTCACTTTCATATGTGAAGTGGGAATTGAACACTCAATGCGGTTGATTCAACATTTCTTCATGTAAAAAATGCTTGGTTTCTGCCTTTTTGCCACATATATCTCATGCAATTATTGGCTGATATGCATTCATGTGGGAACTCATGGGGCTGTCAGATACAGAGCCACTTGGTAAGGATGATGTCACGGCCCTTAGTCATGTCCTGCATATGGCTTTAATGTCTTGCATTACAATATTAGTTTATATTAGTTTAGGTTAGATAAGATTTGATCAGGTTAGGTTAGGTTTTCCTATTTAATAATCATATCGGTAAAATTGGCAACTTCTGCTTGTTAATTTGAAGAAATACTATGTGATTATATTAGTTTAGATTATATTAAGTTAGGTATGGTTTTCCTGTTTAATTATATTGTACAGTTAAAATTGTCAGCTCCTGAATGTAAATATAATATATTATCTCACCTGGTTGGCTCCCCAAATTCTCAAGCATCACTCACCCAGAGATGAGTTCTGTGGCCGATTGAGGGGAGCCCGTATCTGCATGTACCTGTATCTGCATGTCCCCTATATTAAGTAAAAATATGGTTATCATATAGACAGGACAAGACACTGGAACTGGAAAGTGTACTTTAAGCAGAATTTGTATGCTTAGAGTAGCCACTACATCTGCTAAGATGTTGTCAGACAAGATTTATGATGCCAGTTAAGAAAAAGGTGGGGTGTGAAGAACATACAAAACTGCAGCTTTAAATGCACCCAGGTCCATTAAGGCTACTACATCATCAGGCAATGAGTTCCAGGTGACATGGCATCTGAGGCTAAACATATCTTCCTACAATCCATTGGTGTATGCCTGCAAACCAATTTCAGTGAGTGTCCACATGTGTTCACACCAATGGTGCTAGCACAAACATTTCAGGGATCTTAATGGCAAAATGGCCATGCAAAATCTTACAACATTTCATAATTTCTGCTTGAATCAGTCTACCTTTCACTAAGTACAAATCTGGTTTCAGTGATCTGGCACCATAATCCAGACATTCCATCCCCTCTATATTTCAATCTACTGTGATGCCTAAGTCAGTATGCATCACAACAAAGCTTGTGTGAAATCCATCTAGGTAATAATGTGCATAAGGGCCAATATTTTTCCAGTCATATGAGCCATGGTGTGCTTTGAGAACTGCACATCTGTTGGAGTTCATTGCTAGTCCCCATGACTTGGCAGTACTAACCAGTGTATCTATATCTTTTTTGCCCTGTGAAATGCCAGCCAGCATGTCTGGAACATATTTGTACTTCAGTTTCATGTATATCTTTAGGTCATCTGCAAAAATCTTGAACTGGGAGTGTATACCATGAGGTACATAATTAACCTAAATCAAGAATAACACAGGACCTAGTACAGATCCCTGGGGTACTCCACTCAGAACATCCTTTGGTTTGCTGGAAGAGCCAGAGACAAACACTTTCATTTCCCTCCCACATAATTTTTTTTAAAGATCCAGGTGAGGATTATCTCTGAAATTCCCAGAGCTCTCAGTTTTGTTAGTATCAGCACATGATTAACGACATCAAATGTCTTTGAAAAATTGAAAGAAAATTACATCCACCATATAGCCCTCATCTAGCCAGGTAGAGACAGTCTCATATGTTAGCAGTAGTTGATCCTCTAAAATACATCCACAATGGAAACCAAATTGTCCTTGGTCCAGCAAGTGATGGACCTCCAAATTTCAGTGAGCTTCTCAACAATTACATGTTCCAGAATTTTACATGGGACAGAAGTAAGACTCACTGGGCAATAATTTAGTGTATCATGCCTTGAACAGTTTTTTAAAATTGGAGTAACTTGTGAAGTTTTCCAACTCTCAGGATGACTTCCAGTAGAAAGAGATGAGTTAAATATTATGAAAAATGGTTTTACAAGCTCCTCACTGCAAGATACAATTAACTAAGGGTGGACCCATCAACCTCACTCAAAATTCTGAGCACATCAGCTTTGGTAATATCAATGTTTTGCAGCACTGTTTCAGTAGTTTGGTGTGGGGCTGGGTTTGTTAGTCTGTGCAGTGTACTGAGGAAAATGCCCCTGCAAATATATCAGCTATTTCCTGGTAGTCACTTGTGAGTCCATCAGTTGGTTTCCCCCTCAATGGCCCCAGGGATGTTCTGCCAATTTTCTGGTGTCGTATGTAAGAATGAAATTCCTTGGAAGATGGTTTGGAAATGAATGACAATTCATGCTTGATCTGGGAGTGAATACTAAAGTTTCTATGCTGTCTATTTAAATCTTGGAATGATCTCAGTGAAAGACCTGCCCAGTGGCGCAACCAGGATTTCAGTTCGGGGGGGCCACGGTTGGAGAGCGGGCCCCCTCGCAAGCGGGCCCCCCTCATGTTTTTAAAAAGTCTGCGGAAAACATGCACTTACTTTTGAGCGGGCCCCTATGTTTGTAAAAACTAAAACGAGGCGGGCCCCAGGTAAAAGCGGGCCCCTGGTTCTAAGCGGGCTAATGTATGGGCGCCAAATGACCATGAGTCGGCGCGCCCTTAAGCCCAAATAATCAATATTGGTTCAATGCGGGCCCCTGGATCAAAGTGGGCCCGGTTCGAAGCGGGCCCCTGGTTCCAGAGAGCCCCTGGTTCAAGACAGGGCCCCAGGTTGAAGCGGGCCCCTGGTTCTAAGCGGGCTATTGGTTCAATGCGGGCCCCTGAATCAAAATGGGCCCCGGTTCGAGGCGGGCCCTGGTTAAAACGGGCCCCCAGATTTTCAGTTGGTTCAAAGGGCCCCTGATTCGAGCCACAGATCCGCTTCGCGGGCCCCTAGCCAGGGCTCTGAGTAGGGTGGCCCACTCCGAGCCAGGGGCCCGCTTCGCGGGCCCCTGGCTCGGACCGGGCCCCAAAAAATTTCGGGGGGGGCCATGGTCCCTTGGCCCCCCCCCCCTGGTTGCGCTAGTGGACCTGCCTGTGTAGGCTGTCTCCAAAATTGGTTTCTGTCCTGTTTGCTCTTTATCCATGCATCCTTTCACATGCTCAGACTTGTGCTTGACTCGAGTTGAATCGAGAATCGACTCATGAATCAATCGTTTTTGGATGAGTCATGAGTTGAATTGATTCTTTTCCCAAAAACATATCTTGAGTCGTGAGTTGAATCACATCTTTCTTTCTTTTTTAATGAGTTGAATCACGAGTCAATCATTTGAATCACAATGAGTCATTTGAGTCTTGCGACTCAAATGCAAGTTATGAACAAATGATATAAAGCATGTATCTTTGTAAATAGTATGCCATGACACAAGGTAGGGAGTAAAACACAGTATAATTATTAATGCTTAGCATTACAATTGTCAACTTATCAGCTGCCAGTGAGTAAAGAATGAGGTGTACTTAAGTTATTTACCAAAAACGGATAACAATACCTACAAAAAACGTATTAATGCTAAGCTTGGTATTCACAATCAGTATCATGCATGAGTCAATTCTAGTGCCAGAAACACAACACAGAAATGGGATGTGATTGTTAAAAATAATAGGGAACTGAAACGACCATGCACTTTTTTTTTGAGCAGGCATTTGCACTGAATACATTGCGTCGGTTTGTGTGACAAATAACAAACCCAAGTTACCTTTACAAGAAGGTAGATCAAAATTTTCCTTCAATCCCGCATGACGTCATTCGAAGTTTAAAAAAAAAAAATATGGTAGAAATGTGGTTGTTACAGAACTTTTCTCAAATCATACGCAATGGTCACTTTAATTTGCTTCCTAGCAGATATATTTGTATTCCGCTCACCAGGTGAGTTATAATCTTTTCCCATTCTTTCCAGTGAGCATTTGTTCCGACACATTTTATTCTCATGCATAGACAAGGTCGGATTTGTGCATTGTAATCCGGCGTTTAGAGAGGAATATTTTGTAGTCATCCAGTATGGAGAATATTTTTATTCAAACCTTATGCATGGTAACTCAACTTGCACCCATTTCAGTGAATTTTGAGCACTTTTCCTTGATCACAGCAGTTCGTTGTCAAAAGTTAATAACTTAGGAACTTCAACTTCCAGATGGAAAAACAACAAATAATTTTCCGGAAAGGATAATGTTCAGGATCCCCAAAATCTAGGATCAGCCTATTTTTCCAAACATTTACCTACCTACCTACATTGACATACAGCAGTTGTTCAAAACAGTTTTTCCAGGCCAGCTAGACCCAGGGCATGATGCATTCTTCTTTGGTGAATCTTGCATGGATTGTTGATGATACATGCATAATTGAACATTTATGCACAACACCATTGTGATCTAGGAATGCCCTCCTGAAACTTGCAACTCAACTGAAACTCTCCTGCCAATGGGGAGAAGAAGCTATGGAGCACTTAGCGCCCCCTTGACTGTCCTTTCTTCCGCTCTTGAACGAGGGTAACAACTTGAACATGTAAAATGGATGGTAGAGGGAGCCTACCAATATCAGGAACAAGCCCTTTATTTTGGAGGCACTTGATGGTGAGCCTGCCGGAAATGGCACATTGTTGGGCAGGACGATTATTACTGGGTCATTTAGGATACCTTTTGATGAAGCTAAAGAATAGGTCTTTCAATTAGAATATGTCAAACTATCCTATATTGCCATAAAATATGCAAGATAGCGTAGAGAAAGTCGGTAAAATTGGGTGTAAACCAATGGTGAAGGGAAACCTTCAAGCCTGCTACCAAACAAACTTCGTGGGGGCAACAGGCCAACGCAATCATATTCTGTGCAGATACCTATTGCAGTGCAGAACCTGGGTGCCATGTTGCAGTTAGGTGATGTGTGTCAGGTATATGATTCAGGTTGTGTGTGCATCATGCTGATGTGGATTGAGGTATTATGCACTCATTGCTTTGCATATGCATTGACAACCATTCATCTCTTTAATCTGTTTGAGTCAATTACTTTATGCACATGCACGTTCATTTATCCGTATATTTATCCTATATATCAACGATTACAGTGCATGACGAATGATAAATAATGTGAGGTGAAAACAAAGTTATAGCAAAAATAATATATCCAACAGATGTTTCGATGTTGGAGCATCTTCGGTAGTGTGAATAAATACTGATTCCCTTCTTTCATTAGACAGATGAAGATGAGTTGACATCAAACTGTCTGTCAAATAAATTATTTTTGCTATAACTTTGTTTTCACCTCACATATATATATATATATATATATATATATATATATATATATATATATATATATATATATATATATATATATATATATATATATATATATATATATATATATATATATATATATATATATATATATATATATATATATATATATATATAAATAGTGTGTGAGCAGTGCACGCAAAATCATATGGCTTATGAGTCTGATACCATTGAGTCGGATCTGAATCGATTCAAATTTATGTTTGAGTCATGAGTTGAATCCGATCTCTGTAGCTCTGAGTCTGAATTGAGTCGAATCAAATAATTTTGACCTGCTGTGAATCATGAGTTGAATCGGATCTTAAGATCTATGAGTCAAATGTGAGCCGATTCAAAAAATTTCAGTCGAGCACATGTCTGCACATGCTTAATATACTTTGAGGAAGTCTGGTTGGCCATGGAGGATGCACCTTTTGGCACAACTCTGGGTATGTATAAATCTGTAAGAGCTGATAATATTTCTAGGAACCTTTTGTACATACCATTAGTATCTAAATACTGAAACTCAAGGCTCCAGTCATATTCAGACTGATGTTCCTTAATAGCTATGTAATTCCCTCTGTACCAACACCTTTTCAGTGTAATATTGCTAGATATTGTTGATTTCCTTGCCTGGAAATAATAGTCGATTAGAACAGGACAGTGGGGAAAGAGGGGCAATATCTCTACCAATCCAACCCAATCTACTTCAGATGCTATAATTGAGTCCAGTGTGTTTCCAGAATTTACATAAGTAGGCTGTGAATCCATTGAGTTAGGCTAAGCATATGAAAACAGTTAACAAAAGATCTATCTGTGGGAGTAATACTCACTGTGTCATCAGCACCACCTCTCACCTGGTTGGCTCACCTGGGTGGCTCCCCATATACTCAAGCATCACTCACCCAGAGATGAGTTCCGTGCCCGATGAGGGGAGCCCGTATCTGCAGGTACGCCAGTCCCATAGATTAAAGAAAATATGGGTATCCGATAGTCAGGGCAAGACACAGGAACTGGAAAGTGTACCTTAAGCAGAATTTGTATGCTTAGAGTAGCCACCACATCTGCTAATATTTTGTTGTCAGTCAAGATTTCTGAAAAAGAGAATATAGAGATTGAATATAGAGATTGAATACAGAGATTTAATATAGAGATTGAATATAGAGATTGAATATAGAGGTTGAATACAGAGATTGAATACAGAGATTGAATACAGAGATTGAATGTAGAGATATATAGAGATCTCTATATTCTGAATATAGAGAAGTATAGCTACTCTTCAAGTTTGATTAGTATATTATCATGGTTAATCTATTCAGTATATTCATATAACAATGTGCAGAGATTTGAGTGCAATGCAGCTTTAAATGCACCCAGGTCCATTAAGGCTACTACATCATCAGGCAATGAGTTCCAAGTGGCACAGCATCTGAGGCTAAAAAATATCTTCCTACAATCCACTGATGCACGCCTGTGAGCCAATTTCAGTGAGTGTCCACATGTGTTCACACCAATGGTGCCAGCAAAAACATGTCAGGGATCTTAATGGCAGAATGGCCATGAAAAATCTTCCAACATTTTATAATGTCTGCTCGAATCAGTCTACCTTGCACCAAGTACAGACCTAGTTTCCATAATCTGGCACCATAATCCAGACCTTCCATCCCCTCCATGTTTCGTGTCCACCTTCTCTGTACTGATTCTAGTCGCCTGAAATCACCTATGTAACCTGTATTCCAAACACATGATGCAAACTCCAAAAGAGGCCTGACATGAGTAATGTACAGGGTTTTCATAAATTCAGGAGAACGACATAAAGTAGAACTTAGTAAGTTGCTGGCCAGATTTCCAGCTTTCTGTACTGTACCAGCAATGTGTTGATGGAAACGCAAATTTTTATCTACTGTGATACCTAGGTCAGTATGCATCTCAACAAAGCTTACCTGAAATCCATCTAGGTAATAATGTGCATAAGGGCCAAGAGTTTTCCAGTCATATGAGCCACGGTGTGCTTTGAGAACTGCACATTTTTTGGAGTTCATTGCTAGTCCCCATGACTTGGCAGTACTAACCAGTGTATCAATGTCTTTTTGACCCTGTGAAATGCCTGCCAGCAGGTCTGTGACAGATTTGTACTTCAGTTTTATGTATATCTTCAGGTCATCTGCAAAAACCGGGAGTGTATTCCATGATGTACATAATTCACATAAATCAAGAATAACACAGGACCTAGTACAGAGCCCTGAGGTACTCCACTTAGAACATTCTTAGACAGTCTCATATGATCATATGATTCTTAGACAGATCCACTTAGACAGTCTCATATGTTAGCAGTAGTTGATCCTCTACGGAACGTCCACGGCGGAAGCCAAATTGTCCTTCGTCCAGCAAGTGATGGACCTCCAAATATTCTGTGAGCTTCTCAACAATTACACGTTCCAGAATTTTACATGGGACAGAAGTAAGACTCACTGGGCGATAATTTAGTGGATCATGCCTTGAACCCTTTTTAAAAATGGGAATAACTTGTGAAGTTTCCCAACTATCAGGAAGACGTCCAGTAGAGAGAGATGAGTTAAAAATTATGAAAAATGGTTTTACAAGCTCCTCACAGCAAGATACAATTAACTGAGGGTGGACCCCATCAGAGCCCATGCTGGAGGATCCATCAACCTGACTCAAAATTCTGAGCACCTCAGCTTCAGTAATATCAATGCTCTGCAGCACTGTTTCAGTGGTTTGGTGTGGGGCTGGGTTTTCTAGTCTTCCCTTGCAGTAAACTGAGGAAAATGCCCCTGCAAATATTTCAGCCATTTCCTGGCAGTCACTTTTTATTAGTCCATCAGTTGGATTCCCCCTCAATGGCCCCAGGGATGTTCTGCCGATTTTCTGGTGTCGTATGTAAGAATGAAATTCCTTGGAAGATGGTTTGCGAATTAATGGCAATTCATACTTGACCTGGGAATGTATACTAAAGTTTCCATACTGTCTGTTTAAATCTTGGAATTATCTCAGTGAAAGACCTGCCTGTGTAGACTGTCTCCCAGATTGGTTTCTGTCCTATTTGTACTTTATCCATGCATCCTTTCTCCTGCTTAAAAGACTGAGGAGGTCTGGTTGGCCATGGAGGATGCACCTTTGGCACAACTCTGGGTATGTATAAATTTGTAAGAGCTGATAATATTTCTAGGAACCTTTTTTACATACCATTAGTGTCTAAATACTCAAATTTAAGGTTCCAGTCATATTCGGACAGACGTTCCTTAATAGCTGAGTAATTCCCTCTGTACCAAGACCTTTTCAGTGATGTGTTGTTAGATATGGCTGGTTTGCTTGCCTGGAAATAATAGTCAATTAGAACAGGGCAGTGCTGGCATTGGGGAAAGGGCGGCAAGATCTCTACCAGTCCAACCCTGTCTACTTCGGATGTTAAAATTAAGTCCAGCGTGTTTCCAGAATTTACGAAGGTAGGCTGGTGAATCCATTGATTTAGGCCAAGCATATGGAAACAATCAACAAAAGATATATCCGTGTGAGTAATACCCACTGTGTCAGCAACACCATCTGGCCAGTGCACTGATGATAAGTTGAAATAAACTAGAATAATTATCTCTTTACCATCACAAAAATAAGTCAAAAAAGTTACAAGTGCCTGGTTCTGGCACCTGGCAGTGCACTAATGATAAATTACAATCTCCTAGAATAATTATATCTTTACCATCACAAAAATCAGTTAAAAAAAAAGTTGCAAGTGCCCGGTTGTGGCACTCAGGGTTTCAGGGACGGTGGTAAACACACACTATGTATAGGCAGAAATCATTCAGAAAAATAATATGAACATTGTGAGTGGAGACTCTGATTGTTTCAAACTTAATTCCATGTTTCACATATAAACAAGCACCATGCTTGGGAATGGGACCAGTTGTAGCAGTTGTCGCTATCTCTTAACCTGCTATATCTACAAACGAGCTAGGAACTGTTGGCAACAACCAAGTTTCGTTGACTGCCAGTATGTTGATTTTTATATCTGATAGAAAGGCAGATGTGTACAGAACTTTGTTTTCTATGCAATTCAGATTCACTAAGGATATGCAAAGTCTGGAGAAGCACAAAACTTGCCTAATAGTATTCAAGGCAGCCCTACATGTTAGTTTAAAGGTTTTTTCTCCCCCATGTTACCATGCCTGCACCTGCAAAACTCCTGCTGTTGAGTGTATGTTAGGTCCCTATGAATGTAAAGGGACTTTAAATCATCATGTTTTGCCATCTCTCAAGCCTTTTCTAGAAGCAATTTTCGTTTATCACTATCAGCTATCTTAGCCCTATAAATATCCTTTTCCTGACCAATGCAGACATCTGTCAGGACAGCCTCAGTGTCCATGATTATCTGTGCTGCTGCCTTTACTTTTTGTTGAACTCCAGGCAGGGATCTAGCTCCAGAGCCATGGATAATTATAGAGTCCTTTCTTTTTTCTGCTCCTCCATCTCTCTCACCTCCTCACGTATTTCAACTCTGAGCTTCTCAGGGCTAGGTTCAGAGATGTGAGCCTGAGCTGCCATGCCAGACCCCGAGACATCAATGCCTGAGCAGTCAGTGCCTCAACAGTCTTGCACAGTGTTTTCACTGTCTGGTGCAGCTGGCCAAATACTCCAGCACTCACCCCAGTCCCTCCTGAGGAACTGGCAGCTTGGCAGTCAGTGCATGTAAATGCAAGCCACCATCTCCATTTTCAACAATTGCCTGGACCACCGCCTCAGCTAAACCAAGGCACATTGTTGAAAGGTGATGAAACCAGCAGCTGCACCTGTCACATCCTATGGCATCCAGGGCAACTGTGACATCACAGGTAGAGCACTTTGTGTCAGCTGAATCATTGCCGCCTGAATCATTACCTGCCTGCATGTAGGTAGGCAGCATATGAAGGCGCCATACTTGATGGGTGGCCAAGTACTATCTGTGACTCAGCAGGAGAAGGACTTAGGTCTTATTTTGAATAAAAAATTGTGGGCATCAGAACAGACCAAAGAAGCCAGGAAGAAGGCACTATGACTGCTTGGGGCAATAAATAGGAATGTATCATACAAAAGTGAGGAAGTCATCAGGAAGCTTTACTGTGCATATGTCAGGCCACATTTGGAATACTGTGTCCAAGCTTGGTCCCCTAGTTATGAACAAGATTGTTGGCTTTTAGAGAGAGTACAAAAGAGGGCAACAAAAATGGTTAATGGTATAAGCAACCTGGCATATGAGGAAAGATTGAAGAAATTGAATATGTTTTCACTTAGATATGGAAGGCTGACAGGAGATCTCATTGAGGTCTTTAAAGTTGTTCATGGTCAGGAACAGGGATATCTCAAGGAAATGTTTGAATTTAACAGAAATGATGCAATTAGAGGTCATCAATTCAAAATTAAAGTTAATCACAACAGGACAAGGTTAAGACAGTCTTTCTTCACCAACAGGGTAGTAGAACATTGGAACCAGCTGCCAGAAACCATTGTCATTAGCGGCACACTGAACATCTTTAAAAACAGCATAGACACTTATTATCAGAAAAGAGTACTTGCTTTTCGGTATTCCAGGGAGGGCTGATCGACGGATTTGGTGGGCAACTGGTTCAGTGTCCAGAGTGCAACCAAGAAGGGCCCTTGTGGCTCATAGTTGCACTGATCTTTTATGTCTTCATGTCTTTATGTCACCACATTTGCGTAGATTGTCCTATCACTAGTAGTAGAGTTAGCACTACTACTCTGGGGTGACTGAGCTGCACCACGGGCACCACCTCCTCATCCACGCCCCCTCTGCCCTCTGGACATGTTTACTCAGGCAATTAGAGCTTACCTACCAGGTTACAAGTGGTGCAGATGTCCAGTCCAGTCTTCCTCGGCAACGAGGTCAGCTTGCACCCTTCCGATTCACGACGACGGAGTTCCAGTCTAGCTGCAGGCTGCTTACACTTCAGTTCACGACGACGGCACGTTACGCTGTATGACCGAAGCAGTCGATGCGCCTCTAAGCCCAAATAACCAACCAACGGCAGGTTATAAGTGGTGCAGGTGTCCAGTCCAGTCCAGTCCAGTCTTCCTTGGCAACGATGTCAGCTTGCACCGTTCCAGTTCACGACAACGGAGTTCCAGTCTAGCCGTGACGGACATAGAGCACGGAGCACATCGCAGACCCAAAATTTATCTCCCTTTTGGGTTTGCTACTTCTGCCCATGAGATAATGTTTTATTTTTGCAGGTAGGTGCATGGGTTTTGTCACATCATTTTCGGTGTGCTCTCTTGTGACGATGGTGTGATCTCAAAATTTCACAGGGGCGAATTGGGCCAGAGACCCTCTGCACTGGGATCTCCACATGAAGCCACACATACATAGTCAATAGAGTTAGCCTATGTCAGTGTCCATTTAAGCTGTGCATTAACGTTTCAGATCGTCTAGGCGCCTAATCCAATGCAGTAGAGATATTTCTCCATCATGTAGGGAGGTAGCTAATTAAGCTATATAATTTTGCAATAGGTTGCATTAGCTTCTTCGCTTCATTCATTCAGTGCCATATGGATAGATTGGCTCTGATCTGCACATTCCTCAGGCATGCTCCAAGTCCCTGCCCCAACTGTAAGCCTAGCTGGGCATTTTATGTGAGGCAGTTCAATTAGATCAGGTTTTGAGTGCTGTAACTAGATGAGAACACTCTCTTTGTCTATTTATTTATTAACAATGTTCGCACTCATCTGGAACAGACAGGTCACATTACTGGCACCATATTACCATCTAGTAACATCTTCCCCTCACCTTCAAATGTTTGGTGAAACCATGAAATCTATGTTTGTGTTCTTTTGCAGGTTTTTGTCGAATAGTGAAGATCACTGTGAGGCAGATGGCATCACATCTTCTTGGTACATACAGGAGGATATGTGTTATTGTGGGGGTAAGTGGAAGCTAGCATGACTACCTTTACCCTTCGTGGGTGGTGATTGAACGCCACTAGGTTGGATCTTATATATATATATATATATATATATATATATATATATATATATATATATATTATAATAGTATACTTATAGTCGTAATATATGGTAAAACGCCGCGTTGATACCTTGAAAATTCCTCTGGCGATGCGATAGATTGCGCAGGAACCAGAGGAGACATGCACCTCAGGAAACCCCTCGTGTTCTGACTGGGAATAGTCATAGCTGCCTGTCTAACTCTTCCAGCATGTAAGAGTAGGTTTATTGATTTCGATTCATGAATTCAGCCCACGTTCCGGTCGGCGCTGGCCGACCACTCGCGGCAGCTGCATCGGACGACCGCCAGGGCGGCGCTACTGCAGATCGGCGACCGCGAGGACTTCCACGAGCGCGTCATTCTCAGCCCGATCCCTGTCATCGTCAACTTTCACGCCGACTGGTGCGAACCCTGCAAGGACCTCACGCCAATGCTGGAGCGGCTGGTCGAGGCTAAGAGCAACATCAACCTCTGCTCGGTGAGACTGGCCGCGTCCTGTGGGGGCGGGCGCCGTCAAGCAGAAGGGTATAGAATGGGACGCGGGTGGTGGCCGTGATATTCTATAGTGGAGCGCGCGCCAGTTTCGGGTGGCTGTTGCTGGAGTTTATTTGGTTATATTTACGTAGGTTCTCAGGTGGACCCAGCCACTCACCCACAGCATTAAAATGATTTTTTTTCGTGGAGTGCGAAATGTCGAAACGAGTACGGGATGTCGAATTCGTCATGGAATCGATTCCGCTTAAAATACCTTTCATGTCCTTCAACTCAAGTTTCAGCCAACAGCGTGCCTTTTATGCCAAAGTGTATCTTTACGTTTGTTTTGTAGATGACAGGTTTGTGGATATGTTAACCATGCGATTAAAATATTACCCATACTGTAAAGTGGCGTAACATATCAAACCACATCATAGGGTACCATGAAATTTACCTGGACCTGGAAAATATTTGATGATCGAATATGGAGGATATTTTCTTCAAACCTGTGATATCATAACCTCAGTTTGCACTTTCCAGTGTCTTGAACAATTTATCACAGGTCAAACGGCACTATCCAACCTCCAAATGAGAAAATACAAAGAGCATGATTTCCTGGAGCACGTAATGTTCGGGATGCCAAAACTTCAGGAACATCATAATTATCCAACTCTGGTTAGGAGATCTTCGTGTATCGCGATTCGTAGTGGTAAGCGTAAGCATGATACTTATGCACAATGTAGGGTTATAGATGGGCATGGATAATTCATAAGCACAAACTAAGAATCACGGTGTCAATGCTTCTTTGAGAAGGGTGTCGATTCAGTGTCCATGAAGTGTATGCCACTTCATTACCTATTTGACCTGGACATAGTGATTCCACCCTAGTTCAGGAATAATTTATCATTGCTTGGCCATAGTTAATGGCTTTATGCACATATGGTCAGGTTGGATCTAAGTCGTGTGAGATCTTCCTTTCATCCTGTGCGGTGGTGGGGCCTACCCCATCACAGTTTGCCCGGATTCGCTCAGCTAGGCATCAGGATGTATCTAAAAATATTCCATGGATAATTTGTCATAGACAATGGGAATGGAACCACATTCAGCTGATTCCCTACCTAGAAATAGGCCCAACTTCCGATTTTGATCAATTTCCGATGACCATTCTCTTCAGTTTTTGGATGCTATATCAAATTGAAGTTGTATTTACATCCTTTCCTGAACGCCTAAAGTCACGAATTTATAGTCGTAATTTATGTGGGTCTTGTGTTTGATACACTGAGTTCATGTGTGAAATTACGATCCGTTAAGGCAAAGCTTGAACTGGCAAGTTACATTCACTGAAATGTGCCCACATGCATAGACCTCTGAATGGTAATGACACATTTTCACCAGATGTTCACTCAGGTTTCGTGCTGGATAGGTCATAGGATTTCGGGATTTGAGCTTCTTTTGTTTGTTTTATGGCGCGTTGGCTGCGTGGTCATTGAACGCTCATAACTGCAAGCAAAAAAATTTAACGCCAAAATGCTGCTGAGGGAGTTCGAAACAATCACATCGAAATGTCTGTTTTCTGCAATTCTGTGTCATTACCTTTACTGTTTCTTTTCGAAATATATTACTCGTAGGACAATGTTCTTGTGTGAATATTTGATAATATATTACATGAAGCGAATACAAATCCGAATCACGTACTGCGCTGTGCAAGCACTCAATTGGGCTCCATCATCGCCCATAATTAAAGTGATGCTTTCGCTTTGTACCATGTGTACGATCGGTTCCGCTCTCCACGGTTACCGACGACGGTGCGTTCCAGAAACGTGGTGGTCGATGCTTTCCCATGCTGCAGGCTACTGCTTGGAGATTTACAAAAAAAAGATTAAGCATAAAGAAAGGTTGATATTATATAGTAGGCGTTGCTCATTATTGCTGAGTTTCTCGTTTCACGAGATAATGGTGAAACTAGACCACAGGAAAGGGTTTCTCGAAATTGCGAGCATGTGACTGAAGTTTGAGATCGAGCTTCGTTAACTTGGCAATCCACCGATCGGGTATTCGCGCGGTTACGCAGCAAGAATGGCTCCCAAGTCATATTATCAATGAGCCACTATCAATGTTTGCACAAGCGACAAACCAGCGACGTATGGCAGTGTGGTGGATGCAGAATATGCATGTGTGCAGTGTTATCTCCGTTGTTTCAATTGCATGAAGTCTGACAACCACTCGTCACGAAACGAAGCTCGATCTCAGTCATCATGTCTTTCCATTGGATTGCACTTATTTGTTTACTTGTGCTTTAAACCTGCATCCTTATGCATGCTGTTGTTGAGCGAGGTGCCGATACCGGCTGACACGGCCCAAACTGCAGCATCCTTACATTATCCAGTCTCCTAGACTTACATCCTTCACGCATCCTATCGTCTATCATATCCCATGCCTGTGTATCTCCGTCATTTCGACTGGCACGAGACTAACCGCCATAGTCCGGGGATGTGTCTGTAGTAAATGCACACATATCCGTCGACCTGCCGAGTGGTCGTGCCTCAGCTAGGTGAGCTCCTGGTGTTATCGACCATGATCCGACCTGACGGACGGACCGCTGACTCGTGCTGCATTCCGCCAGCTGGACATCGAGAACCACGTGGACCTCCTGCAGGACTTCGAGGTGCAGGCAGTACCGGCCGTGCTCGCCTTCTTCAATGGCCAGGTGGTGGAAAAGTTCGTCGGCCTCGTCAACGAGCAGATCGTCAGCGACTTCGTCGGCAAGGTCATCAAGCGGTTCAACGTGTACACTAACCTGCAGGCCGAGCAGAAGGAGCCGCAGTCGTAGCGGCGGCGGTGGGCCGGCTGGCCGCGGTTGTGTGCGGCCGAGCCCGGTCCGAACCGTGGGGGGACATTGAGGCTTAATCATCAGTCAGTCACGCCAGCCGGCCGGCCATGGTGCGACAAACAGTCAATGTGGCCGCGTCGGCCAGTCAGAGATGGCCTTGCTGATTCAATGGTTCAATGGATCAGCCTCGGCTCTTCAGTTAGTCAGCGTTCACGTCAGCTGACTTCGCATTGGTGACCCGAAGCTGTGACGGGGGTTTGTTGCGGTGCCCGGGCTCGAGATCGCTGGCTTGTCAGCAGGGAGAGTTCACACTGCCGACTTACGTGGAACGCAAGGCATTGATCTCGCAGCAGGATGGCCTGGTCACCGTCTGCTCTGCCGTCGACTGAAGGCATAGGAGGCGACGGCGTGCGGACGGTGGCGGGAGTTGGCGGTTGAGATGCAGGACGACGGGAGTTGGTAGTTGTGTTGGCTGCCGAGTGAAAAGTCTACTGCACAGCAGAGTATTGGCTGCGGAGTGAGGGCGAGTGTGATCGGGGGAAGAGGCAATGGGCCAGTGCAATCTCGACCCGTTCGTGTGTAGCTGGATGCGCTCTTCGCAGACCTGGAGAGAATAAAATGTTCAACCATGGCGTTGGCGGCTGCGAACGATGCTCCCCTAATTATGGAATTGACAATCAAGCTGCGTAGCTTCCGCACTTTCGTGTGTCATCATGTTTACCTGTGCAACTAATTTTATTGCTATTCATCTGGGTGGCCTGCTGTGACAGACGGTTCCAGTAACTGGCGAACATCTCGAATATGATCCCGATTGAACGTCTGTTGATGTCTCAGTCTTCAGAGTGCGTTAATCCTGTTTGAGTCGTGCCCTTGTGGGCGGTCGATCTGGGTTCTGCCGATGTGATTTGGGCCTTGTTGGCTCGCCGATCCGGTGCTGTAGCTGTGCTCTCTCGTCGTTACGTGCCCTTCTCAAATGTGATACCCTGTGCGCCCGGTGAGCACGCCATCCCTCCATACGTCCGAAGACGGCCTTTCCTCCCCAGGCCACTCATCCGGGTCGTACCTTTCTCCGGCCATCCAGTTGGTGGACGGAGTACCCATGTTGTCGCCATTCTGGCGGGTGTGTGCCGAATCGCTGCTATATACGTGAGGGGAAGAGCCGGGTTCTTACGCTTCACTGCGGCAGACCCGGTTGATTGCTTGCAGCAATTGAGTTCGACCTTGAGCTGCGCAATCGCCTTCGCTAGCCACACACACGCTTGTGGAGCTCTGCGACTCTGGCGGACGCAGACCGCAACGGTCCACTGGTCCCGATTACGCGACATTTCGCTGGCATACGAACGAACCAGTTCAGTTCGAACGTTTGTTATTGACACCAGAAAGCAAAGTACTCCGACCGTGGCATGCTGTATGCCGTCGTAAACATAGAGGACATTTCACGGTAGGGACAACGAGCCTGGGCTACAGCCGAAGGCCAAAAGTCTGACTAGCAACGAACAAACAACAAATTGCATTCCACGGCTGCGGCACTGAGCATCGCTAGTTACCAAGCTTATCACATTAGCACGAACCTTGAGGTCTCTGTTTAGATTGGGGGTAACCACGTAATCCCAGACTACTGCAAACTGCACTCTTCTACAGCGGACCATCGTGTCACGCGCAGCCCCCAGTATCAGGTGGGTGAATCCCGCAGTATTCAGGCGGACGGTAATATACAGAGCACACTGGAAATGGGGAGGCCGGGACACATGATGCAAACCAAAATGAGTTGAGCTTCGGTATCTGCGACTACCTAAAATAAGTATGCTTGGCGAGTGGGCCAGCGATCGCATCATCCACTTCTAACACGAAAAGCAACCGAATGAACATAAAAACGAATTCCTTGGCTCTGCCACGATTCATGCACTGAATGTCCGCAGGTGGGGTCACCAGCCCCCGATGCGGATTGGTCCAGCTCAACCCGTAAAATCCACCACTGGTGGGCTCATCACGCGGAGTCCTGAGACACGAATTGAAAGCGCTATACTACCATTACAAAATGTATCTCAGTCGCACCGGCTGGTATACACGCTGTCTACTCAGAGATTCGGAGCGGTCACAACAGAGCACGAAGATTAACAGAGCAAAACGGTAAGGACGCCGCCGACAAACGCGGATGTACCGATCAACATCACGGGAGGTGCTCCCACAAACATCAGGTAACTGACTGGGTGACTGCGGTAAGTTAGATTCCGGGCTGGGGTAGAGGTTCCGTGAAGCTCCGCAATACGTCAGACCAGGGTTGGAAAAACAGGCTGTTGCTGGATTTTTAGAATCCAGAACATTATCCTCTTACTTTTCTTTTTTTTTAGGTTGAATAACATGTTTGACAATGGCCTGGTAACGATCAAGTGTTCAAGATTGAGGGAAGTGCAAACTGAGATTCGAATGTCTGAGCTTTGGAGAAAATATCCTCCATACTTCATTACCCCGATATCTTTATCTCCACATCCAAAATTATACGGTACAAATCCAAACTTGAACCCGACTCATGGGACCGGGGCAGAGCTAAGTCATCACAGCCACGACTCGACTGTCGCAACAGAATCCCTGACCAGGCGGGCTATGACTGTATCCCGGCCTTCTTCAGCAGCGCCCGCAGCCGCTCCAGCTCGCGGTCCCTGTCGGCCAGCTGGCCGTGCAGCTGGCGACAGTTGTTGCGCAGCAGCCGCTCGGTGACGGCCGCCTCCCGCCGACAGACGCCCAGCTGCTCGGTCAGCTGGCGGACGCGGGCGGCGCGCGCCTCCAACAGGCGGTTCTGGTGGGCGGCGGCCGCCTCCATCTGCAGCAGCCGGTCAGCCGGCGCCGTGAACAGCGGCGAGGCGAGCAGGTGGGCGGCGCACGGACGCAGCAGCGGGCTCAGCTCAGTCATGGCCACCACGGCGGCGGCCACGTCCGGCCATTTGCCCACCAGCTCGGCGCAGCAGTGGCGCTGATGGCGCAGCCGCTGCAGCGCGCGGCCGCGCTCCATGGCCGTGTCGAACGGCACGAACAGCTCATACGACACCACGCCCAGACTGTAGATGTCGGTGGGTTGGCCGTAGTCGCCGCCGGCCGCCTGCTCGGGAGACGCGTACGTGGCAGTGCCCACGCCGGACGTCTGGTCGGCCAGTGGTGTGAGCGGCTCGGCCGATGCGCCGGCGGCGGCGCGCGGTCGCGCCAGCCCAAAGTCGCCGATCATGGCGCGGCCCGAGGCTAGGAAGATGTTGGCCGGCTTTAGGTCGCGGTGGATGATGCCGCGCTGGTGGATGAAGTGCACGCCGAGCAGCACGTCGCGCAGCAGGTGGCGGCATCGCTCCGCGTCCACCCCGGCCAGCGGGCCGGCCGCCGCGTCCGCCGGCGCATGGTTCCGCTCTGCCAGCCAGTCTTTGAGTGTATGGTCGCATAGCTGCATCTGAATGTGCAGCGTTAGCCTACCGCCGGCTCGCAGCCGGTCGAACGCCGCCGGCGGCCGCTGCCAGCGCGACACGGACCGGCTCCACGACTGGACGGATCCGGAACGGCCGCTCGACGCCGACGAGGTCGAGCTGCTGCCGACCACCGGCCAGAACCGGCGCGTAGTGGCCAGACCAAACGCGCCAGCCGGCGGCACTGCAGACGCCGCGCCGCCACCGGTCCAGTCAGCCGACGCATTACCGCCCAGCGGAGACGGCGACACAGCAGTTGCCGTCACCAGCGCCGCGTGTCCGCCGGCTGAGGACGAGGCGGCCGTGAGAGGCGTCAGAGAGCACGGCTCGAACTGCACCCAGCTAGCCGAGTCGTCGCAGTGCGCCACCGTCTCGCTGTGCGACGGAAAGCCGGTCGCCTCTGCACCGCCGTCCCCGCTGCCGCAGCTCCCGCTGCCGGCGTCGGCCGCCGCCCAATGGTCCACCTCCAGCCAGGCGGTGTTATACTGGACGATATTGGGGTGGTGCAAGGAGGCGAACACGGCCACCTCGCGCACGGTGCGTTCGGCGACCGCCGGCGACCGGCAAGCGAACGGGATCCGCTTCACGGCATACTCCTGGCCGTCCACCAAACTGCGACAGCGGCACACCACGGCGAACCCGCCGCGCCCCAGCACCGCCAGCTCCTCGAACTCGGAGCGATAGCGGGACGCGTGCAGCGCGCCGGCCGGCGTCGGCCGCAGCAGCGGCTGGTCCACCAGTGGCGACGACACCGATACGCGGTGCGCCGCCAACAGGATCTCGGCGAACACCTGGCGACAGGAGCACACCATCAGTGACGCGACGGCGAGGTCCGCATCCCCAGCATCACCAGTCCGGAACACTAGCTGCACTAGTCCATACCATCAGCCGCGACGCCAGCTCAACATCACTCGGACCTAAACGATCAGCCAGCTATGCTCAATTCGGTAGATTTCGGAGGAATATGCCGCCTTGGTACAAGCAGTATCTGTTGTAGTGTTGTGTTGAAAGTGTTGAAAAACAGGGTTTTGGGCATCCTGAAAAGCATGTGCTTGAGGTGCAACGCATGCACCAACATTAGTATATCACAAATTGCGTGATATAACTTTACAGACACCACAAGAAGCACTATCCAATTTCGAAGGTGCAGTTTTGGGCAGTTGACTTGTCTGACAACAGGCCGGCAATAGGGATCAAAATTAAAGTACAGGTAGGTTTCATGTTGTTTTGGGATTGTGTTGCCAAGTCAAGCAGAATGTGAGCAATTGCCTACATGAACTATCCAACTTACAAGGTACCTCAGATATAAAGCCTTAGTACTGCAAACATGGCAACATGAAAATGGAACACCACACGTTCGCGATTGGAACTCGGGCCGCAGCGGATAAAACTAAATTCATGGTCAAATGGATATCAGGTCCAGTTCATGGATATCACAACATTTTTAGGGACCTTTGATCTAGGTCATTAGGCCTTAGGGGAAAGTCTTACTTTACCGACCGGATCCACCACAATCCTGGGGCCCAGGAGGCCCCCGCTCCCCAAGCGCCGACTAAAATCCCACTCGAACTCGATTGACGAGGTCGAGCAAGTTTAGGTGAGGAAAAGTCAGCGCCGGGCCGAGCAGATCCTCGAGGTCCAGGCAGACCGGACGGTACACACACCAGATAATATGCTGTACGTTAAGAAGGTTGGTTGTAACCAACCGCAAAACAAGGGGAGACGATGCCTAGCACACAACCAAGGGGGACGTGAGATTGCACTGGGGGAAGTGAGACTGCACCGGTTCATCGCATAGACTAAAAGGACACCTGTGCTCACCGCAGTCTCTGAGGACACTTGCCAGAAATAAAACCACACTTTAGCATTTTGTATTACAAGACATACTATGTGTGTTTAGTGTCTGTTAAATAAACGGGAAAAACTCAATGGTGAAAAACCCAGGTGCAATCCTATTTCAGGCAACGCCGCGCGTTTTTGCCAGCTTGTGTGGCGATCCCTCCTATCTATAAGTGCAACGAGTACGCTAACTGTTTGTGCTGTATGGTGATGGACAACCTGAAGTCGTATGGATAATTCCGAGGCTGTGTTTTGTGTGCGAGATCGGAGCTTGTTATGAAGACCAAAACAATATCGATTAGGTCTGGATGGATATTACCTAGAATGTTGGGTAAATCCTTCGTCAGTGTGGAAGCACCAAAGATACGACGATAAATGGCGCCGTTTGAGATCATAGCCAGCATATTCCACAAGTAAATGTTTCACGGTCAGATGGACATTGTACGAGGAGCAGATTGGTGGCTGAGAACGGTCAAAAAGATGGCTGTGGGTGTGTCGGATGTGGCCTGAGCGGCGAAAGGCCAAATGGGATAAAGATGGCTAAAATGATTTTCTCGTCATTAGTATTGCAGGTATTTTGAAAAGCACAGCTTGGTTTGATGCGAGGCATCCTAAAGTGCTAGGGAGACTTGGTGTTGGGAGGTTAATAGCTTCATTCACTAGGTGGCTTTTGTATTCTCTGGGGTTCTGGAACGAGCGCGTATCCAGAGAAGGACGTTTTGCAGTATGGCCGGGAGAAAGATGCTAATAATATCAGAGACATCAGGGTGTTGAATGTCTTCCAGTCGCTGGAGGGCCGGTAAAAATGATTTAGAGTGGGTAAATATCACAGGCGTATGAACAGACATGGGCAGGGGGTCATGAGCTCCCATCTTTTAGGAAAGCTTAACATTAATACTATGACGATGCATAGTAAGAATCCACTTCAAAAAGGGTTTTCCCCACCCCCACACTCTTAAAGACATTTCTACGCCTCTGGTACAAATAACATGTGAAATTTCTAACTTTTTTTGTTGTTGTCGATCAGAGCACTTCTGATGGCAAATAGTTCGGCCGAGAATACAGTCGTGTAGTCGGGCAGCCTGGTTGAGAATTTGTAGCTTGGGCCAACAGCAGCCGCACCTACCTCAGTACCGTGGCTAGAGCCATCGGTATAAAACATCGTAATCAGTGTGTTGACATTTATATTTCTAAAAAGTAGCCTTATTTCTGCATCAGTTATCTGGGACTTGCTTACACAGAAAAGGGAAAAGAAATCGAGGGTGGGCAGTACAACCACAAAAGGAATAAAGGGGGTGTAGTTGCGATGGCATATCTAACACTAGCCTAGCTTTTTTTCAATAATTATGCGCAAGGTGTTTAAGGGGTTACGTGGTGTTTCCCTGAGCTGTGGACGTAGTCCGGTGTTAGTGCTGGGGAGTTTGGTCATTTCGAATGCTTGCAACCTTTCAAAAATACATGGGAATGATGAATAAACGACGGTCCGCTAAAAAGGGTAGATTGGTATTTCCTTGCATTGCCAGAATTGGCGTTGTTTTAAAAGTTTAAGTAATGATTCCGAGGCACGAAGATTGAACAGTGTCAAGTCGCTTACTAAGATAACTTGCCATTGACAACAAAACAAAACACTTGTTTTCGAGAATTTAGCGAGTTAGAGCGATGTAGAGAGTGCTTGGGGTCTTTCCGTTAGATCCCCAGGTGTGGCCGGACAAATACATTTAAGTATATTTACACGGGCCAAACATCGGCTTTGTACGTCTTCTATGTGCTTCTGGGACGTCAAGGGGTTATCAAGGGTAATTCTTGAGAAGGTATTGGAAGTGACCACGGGAATAGGATGGCCATGTAATCGCAGCGCTGAAGGGTTTCGAGGCATTGCACAGCGCTTGAAAATAAATGGTGCCGATTTCGGAGCGGAAATAAAAATCCCCACTTTTACACCACTCAACACAGTGAGGCAAGGCGGCCTGCAAAACGGAGAAAGACCGACCACTTATGATATGGGTGTACCACAGGGCGAGATCATCAGCGAATAAAGAGTAATGTATTGACAGGAAATCACGCGATTTTTCATAGAAAATATAACTGATGGCAATACGAAATAGGGTGGGAGATGTCACGCGGCCCTGTGGAAGGCCGTGGTCGAGTATATGGTGGTCGGAAGCCATGGACTGGCAGCGTACTTGAAACGTGCGTTCTTTTAGAAAGTGTCCAGGAAATTTGTCAGGTTCCCCCTATTCTAAGCTTGTGTAATTTTATAAGCACTGTGTTTCGGTGTACTTTATTAAATGATGCGGTGAGGTATAGGAAAACCGTTAGTATAGCTTGGTGGTTTGCAAAGCATTTTCGGACATAGGATAATAATCGAACTATGTTTGTGGCAGTATTGTGCGACTTCTGGAAGCCACTTTGGAATGCACAGAGCAATATCTCGTTTCGAAGAAGTGCCGAAGGCGTCTACCATGCACTAAACTATTTTGCAGGCCCAGTTTGTGACCGATATTGAACGGTAGGATTTGGGAGAGATAGAGCACCTTTTCCTGGTTTTATCGGGATAATGATGCTCTTCAACCATTCATCAGGAAGTGCGTGCTGTTCCCATAGGTGGTTAATGACAGACAAAAATGGCAAAAATGGCACATAGCGTCGCCAATCTCTCACGCCGATTGGTCACGGGCGAAGAGTAGCGACGGGTGAGACTCGAACCCACAATCTTTCGATTGTGAGACCAGCATCTTACCCCTAGACCACTCGTCCCCTTCATTATTCGAGGAAGTGAATTCTCATCGTTCTATGTTCATATTCCGTTCGGTATTACCCGCTGGAGGGTAAATATTGTGTGGTTCAGGGGCGTATGGACTGTGTAAATTTGTTGAGATGCGAGGGATGCAAAAATAGCTGGCGAACGTGTTTGTTACGTCCATTTCGGTGGAATGAACAACATCTACTTGGAGCTGGGGAAAAGCACCGAAATATGAGTGGCGGGAAGTAAAGAATTGCCATATTTTACTTTGTGGTGTAGACCTGCTACATGAAAATATGAAATCCTGCCAAGGCCTTTGCTTTTCGAAGTGCAGTTCCGGAGCATGTTTTACGTGCTTCTGCTTATAGTTTTTCGTGGTGTTCGGATGTACATTTTTGGAATTCATACATGGATACGATTTATGAAATTAATGTTTTCCAAGACGGCAAAACAAAGTGGCCCAAATCATGGGGAAAAAATTGTATTTACGGTTATTTTTGGTTGATTGATCCAGGGCTGAGTACCCCATCCCTACCCCAACTGATCTTGCGATCCTACACCCCTAGACGTGAGGTTCCTGGGAGACGAGCAAAGACCGAAGAGCGCAAGAAATACCCCTAAGACTTGCAAGGACGTTCCCAAAATTGAAGCGAACCCCCCTCCCCAGAGGCGACATCAAAATTGGAACAGGAGGCCCCCGGGACGCAAGAGAATGTTCCATGAGAAGTGAGAAGACCCCAATGAATGAGAGAAGGCCCTTAAATTGGACAGGAGATCCCCTAATTTCGGAGACAAGGTCTCCAATAGAGTAGAGAAGGCTCCTAGGACAGACTGTAGCGAAATGCAAGCGCGCGTCCACCGTCTAGCGGGCAACTACAGTACGTGGTGTACCGCAAGTTCGCCCTTTGATGCAGGATGTCAGTGTCACTCTCCTAATTAACCGTGTCAATTATAGTTCGTTTATCTGCTTATCTCTAATGCTCTGTGCCCAGTAGCCATCTGCCACAATAGCCATCCACTTCACTGAACATACTGACATGTACAATTGACACAATTGCATGTACTTTTCTATATCTTCGTACTTCAATGTGATAACTAGATTCAGACTGCCTGAGCTATTTTACCTGATGTACCGACATGCCGCTGATGAATAAATCATTTCCTAGGTCTCTTAAGGAGGTTGACCGCACTTATGTGGTGGTAGCGTTAGACTCTGCACATCATGGGCATCAATTGGCCACAATACTTCCCTGGCTTCAGAATAGCCAGCATGATCTTTACCATTACCTGACCATTACCACGGTATCTCTCCTCCCTGGTGGCCTTCCCAGATCCTACGCCTACCCACGCACCTAGGCACTACATTGGTGACCCTGACGTGATCTGGGGAGCCACTGTGCCACTCTTCACTCTCCGCACGCCCTGTCCGGTCCTGCCCCTCTTTCGGAGGCCTCTTCGACCTCAGCCCTGTGGCTGGTTGCTCCCGTCAACCGGTGGTGCAGGGAGCGCACGCGGGCAGTGTGATACATGTGGCGCAGGGAGCGCACGCGGGCAGTGTGATACATGTGGCGCAGGGAGCGCACGCGGGCAGTGTGATACATGTGGCGCAGGGAGCGAACGCGGGCAGTGTGATACATGTGGCGCAGGGAGCGCACGCGGGCAATGTGATACATGTGGCGCAGGGAGCGCACGTGGGCAGTGTGATACATGTGGCGCAGGGAGCGAACGCGGGCAGTGTGATACATGTGGCGCAGGGAGCGCACGTGGGCAGTGTGATAGATGTGGCGCAGGGAGCGCACGTGGGCAGTGTGATACATGTGGCGCAGGGAGCGCACGCGGGCAATGTGATACATGTGGCGCAGGGAGCGCACGCGGGCAATGTGATACATGTGGCGCAGGGAGCGCACGCGGGCAGTGTGATACATGTGGCGCAGGGAGCGCACGTGGGCAGTGTGATACATTTGGCGCAGCGAGCGCACGTGGGCAGAGTGATACATTTGGCGCAGCGAGCGCAACTGCCGCGTCATGTCCGTTATTCCCGGGCCTCTCTCGCCAGTACAGGCCCCGACAGTGTGCCGCCGCGTCCCATGACATCGTTCCGGCTCCCCTCATTCTCCCTGAGGAAGTCGAACTGTGGTTGGTGCAGGTAGACTGTGCTTTCGACGTCGCTGGCATCACGGAGCCAGCCACCAAGCTCTTGGTGGCAACCTTGCCCATGGCCATCGCGTCACAAGTCCGAGATGTCGTCATCGGGCAGCCCAGCAACTTTGACGCTCTCTGCACCGCTCTGCGTCAGCGGCTGGCGCAGTCACTGGCCAGTCGCCTGGAGGCCCTGCTGCGCCACCAGCGGCTCGGCAAAAGGACGCCCTCCCAGCCGCTCCGCGACATGCGCGGCCAGTTAACGACGGCTGGCGACGCCCCCACGGACAGTGGGCTGCTGCGCATCCTGTTCTTACAGAGGCTTCCGCGGTCGGCACGGGCCGCTCTCGCCCTCCTGCCAGAGGCAACACCACTGGAAGACCTCGCCGAGACGGCCGATCGCTTCATCGAAGACCCTCGGCCGGCTGACGCCTTCGCCGCCGTCTCAATCTCTCCTGGAGAACACCCATCGCCGCCACAACCCGCCGTCAGCACATCCGACCTTCACGCCGCCATCATCAGCCTGCCCGCCATAGTCAGCCGGTTGGATACCTCCAACCGGCGACTGGAAGAGAACATGGCCCGGCCGCATCGGTCAGCGATACCAGCCACTCGATGCCCACGCTCTCGTGCGGTTTCCAAATCGCGACCGCGACAGCGCAGCACCTCGCCGGCAGGGTACTGCTGGCACCACCAGACGTTCGGTGCGGATGCCCGCAAATGCTCCGAACCGTGCACCTGGGTGTCGTCAAACCGGCAGCTCATCAAACCTGAAGCTGTCAGCGCCTACCGCGTCAGGTGGTGGTGGTTATTGGTTTTACGACACGTCGACCGTTGAGTCATATAGCGTCGCCAATCTCTCACGCCGATTGGTCGCGGGCGAAGAGTAGCGACAGGTGAGATTCGAGCCCACAATCTTTCGATTGCGAGACGAGCATCTTACCCCTAGACCACTCGTCCCCGCCTACCGCGTCAGGCCCGCTATATTTGCCACAGCTGTTTGATGTCAAGGACAGCCTCTCCTCTCCCGGTCTCTCCTCATCGATACCGGCGCTCAAGTCAGCGTTTTGCCACCTACCGTCGTGCCACACAGCGAGTGTATCACCTCGGGGCTGCTCCCTCGGCTGGAGGCGGTCAATGGCTCATCGGTCAAGACGCTGGGTCTCTTCCGTCATGCCGTGCAACTGGGCGGCGGCACAGCGCTCAACTGAACATTCATCGTTGCGGACATCGCGACACCGATCCTGGGCGCCGACTTCCATCGCGTTCCATCACCTGACCGTCGACTTGCGCCAGCAGGTTCTACGCGACGTGTCGAGCCAAATATTTGCCCACGGGACACCAACATCCCTCAGCTCGCTTGGACTGAGTACCGTCGCCAGCGTATCACCATTCTCCGCGTTGCTGCGCGAGTTTCCGCGGGTGACCACAGCCGCCACTCATCCAACACTGGTGCGACACACGGTCACACACCACATCGTGACGTCTGGCCCGCCAAGGGTCACGCGACCACGGAGTCTGGCTCCGGGCCGATTCACCATCGCGCGCCAGGAGTTTGGAAAGCCGCGCTAACTCGGCGTACTACGGCCATCGAAGAGCAGCTGGGCCTCCCGGCGAGTGGCGACCCTGTGGGGACTACCGTGCACTGGGCGCCGCCACCGTGCCCGACCGCTACCCGCTTCCATGCCTGCAGGATTTCGCCGGGAACCTGCATGGGTGCACGGTTTTTTCCAAGATAGACCTGGTACGAGCGTACAACCAGATCCCGGTGGAGCCAGCTGACGTCCCGAAGACGGCCATCACCACGCCGTTCGGACTGTTCGAGATGACTCGCCTCCCGTTCGGCCTCCGGAATGCACGTCAGACGTTCCAGAGGTTCATGGACGCCGTGCTGCGACGTACCGGGCTGCTTCACCTACCTGGACATCTTGATCACCAGCATCACGGAGGCAAAGCATCTGGAGCACCTGCGGCAGGTTTTCCAGAGGCTCGACCAGTATGGCGTGGTGGTGAACAAAGACAAGTGTGCCTTTGGGGGGAACCGCGTCACGTTCCTTGGCCACGTCAGTCCGGAGGGAATCCCGCCACTTCCGGACAAGGTCCCTGCGGTGCAAGAGTTCCCGCGGCCAACCACCGAGCACCAGCTCCAGCGCTTCATCGGCATGGTAGCTTATTACCACCGCTTCGTGCCCGACGCGGCTGTCCTGCTCAGCCCGCTCAACAACTTGCTGGCCAAGAAGGCATCCAAGCCCACTCGCGACATCACTTGGTCTGACGAAGCCGAGCAGGCGTTTTAACAGGTCAAGACAAAGTTCGCACAGGCCACACGCCTCGCGCATCTCACGCCGGCAGCACGATTCAGTCTCAAGTCGACGCCTCGGACACTGGTGTCGGCGCCATCCTCCAGCAGTCCGTAGCCAGCCGCTGGGAACCTCTCTCGTTCTTTTCCAAGAACCTGAAGTCCGCCGAAATCCGGTACAGCACCTTCGGTCGAGAGCTTCTCGCACTTCACAGTCTTCACAGATTACCGGCCCTTGGTGTCGGCAATCGGTTCAAGCTCCGACCGCTACTAACCACATGAGATCCGGCACCTGGACTTCGTCGGGCAATTCACCACCGACGTCCGGCATGTATCGGGCAAGAATAACACTGTGGCTCATGCTCTGTTCAGAACGGTGGCAATGCTCCAGACACCGCAGCCACCTCTGCACGACTTCGACGCCTTGGCGGAGGCTCAACGTGAGGACGAAGCCCTGAAGGCGTTCCTGGCAACGCCGCACTCTGGCCTTGGGCGACGTGCCCCTGGTCAGCGGCCGCACGCTACTCATCGACGAATCATCCGGGGTGCCTCGCCCGTTGATACCGAACAGTCTCGGGCACCAATACTTCCGTCTGCTGCACACCCTGTCGCATTCTGGTGTTCGGGACACGCAGCATCTCATTTCTCGGCGATTCGTCTGGCCGAGCATCGCTTCACTCGGTGGGTGGAGGCCCTGCCTCTGCCGGACAGTCGGGCGGACGTTCACCATCACTCACGCCTTCGTGTCCGGCTGGGTGGCCCGCTTCGGTGTGCGGTCCCAGGTCACGACCGACCGCGGCGCTCAGTTCGAGTCGGGGCTATGGAAACATTTGTCCACCTTGCTCGGCTGCACCCGCTGCCGCACCACCAGCTATCACCCTCAGAGCAACGGAATGGTGGAACCGCCAGCTGAAAACGGCTCTGCGCGCCGCGGACCCGGCTACGCGCTGGACCGACCTCCTACCGCTGATCCTGCTGGGCGTACGGTCGGCGCTCAAAGACGACCTTCACTGCACGTCTGCGGAGCTGCTATATGGCACGCCGCTTCGCCTACCGGGCGAGTTCTTCTCGCGGCATGCGGATGCAGCTCCGCTGGACCCCGCCTCCAACGTGGACGATCTCCGGAGGACCATGCGGCTTCTCCGCCCGACAACGCCCCGCCCATCATCGTCGGTGGCCGTCTTCATCCCGACGGAGCTCACAACGTGCACCCATGTCTCCGTCCGCCGGGATGCGTCTCGCACTTCCATGGAGCCGCCGTAGATGGCCCCTTAAGCGTCTGCCGGCACTCGTCCAAGACAGCCACATCCTCCGCAAGGGCAAGGGGAAGGTCCTCTCCATCGACCACGTCAAGCTGGCCTATCTGGTTGGTTATTTGGGCTTAGGGACGGGTGCATCGACTGCGTTGGTCATACAGCGCCCAAGGACGGCCTATTTGGACCAGCCGTCCGTCACCACAACAGCCAACGGGTCGCTGCCTGTACCTGCTGCAGCCACAGTCACCATGGACGGACCATGACTCCTGCAACGTCCGTCGACCGTCCATCCGCCGCCCGCTGACGCTACCCATTCGGTGCCGCCGCTCGCGTCTCCGCAGCCTGCACAGTGCTTGGCCGCTCCTGCACAACCCCCACCGCGTGACTGTACTTCCGAGTGTCCTCCATCACGCGCGGCCGATCAAAAGTGCCCTCCGCTGCGCTCCGCTCTGCGCACTCGATCCAGTGGCGTAGTGGTGCCCCCGGCACGCTTTCGCCACGTCACCTTTGGCGAGTGACGTGTCTGGGAAGGGGGTACCGTAGCGGAGCGCAAGCGCTCGTCCGCCGTCTAGCGGGCGACCGCAGTCATACGTGGTGTACCGACAGTTCACCCTTTGACGCAAGATGGCAATGTCACTCTCGTGCTTAACCGTATCAATTATAGTTAGTTTCTCTGCTTATCGCTAATACCCTGTTCCCAGTAGCCATCTGCCATAATAGCTGTCTATTTCACTGAACTGACTGCCCTGTACGCTTGACACAATTGCATGCACTTTACTCTATCTTCGTACTTCAATGCCATAACTAGATTCAGACTAACTGAGCTATTTTACCTTATGTACCGACATGCCGCTCCATAAATCATCTCTTAGGTCTCTTAAGCAGGTTGGCCGCACATATGTGGTGGTAGTTAGATTCTACACATCACGGGTGTCAGTTGGCGACAATACCTCCCTGGCTTCAGAATAGCCAGCATGACCTTTACCATTACCTCACCATTACCATAGTATCTTTCCTCCCTGGTGGCCTTCCCAGATCCTACGCCTACCCACGCACCTAGGTGCTACAGAGGAAGCCTCCAAGATGAGCAAGGAGTCCCCCCCCCCCCAGGATAGAGGAGGCGTCGAAGCCAATGCGTCGAAGAGGGCCACTGGACTTCAGGGACGGATCCAGTAATTATCTCGGGAAGCATTTATCTGGAGGGACGCCCCGGGCTGAAAAATTCGAGAGGGTGTGGGATGCGCCCCTTCCCGGAGGAATGCCTTTTCCCAGTTGGATGGGCACCACCTTCCAGGGGTGGGGGGCAGATGCCGTCAGTACCCCCCGCTGCATCCGCCACTGCTGGCCTCCTGGTGCACGTGTAGGAGCTGACCACTGACTGTACGGTACACCGTGTCGAAGAGTGGATCACTGACCTCCTGATGCACGTGTAGGAGCTGACCACTGACTGTACGGTGATACCATGTTGAAAAGTGGATCACTAATCTGGTGCACGTGTAGGAGCTGACCACTGACTGTTAGTTAGTTATTTGGGCTTTAGGGCGCATCGACTGCATTGGTCATTTAGCGCCCACGACCACTGACTGTTGGTTGGTTATTTGGGTTTAGGGGCGCATCGACTGCGTTGGTCATACAGCGCCCATGACCACTGACTGTATATGACACCGTGTCGAAGAGTGGATCACTGACCTGGTGCACGTGTAAGAGCCGATCACCGACTATACGGTGACACCGTGTCAAAGAGTGGATCACTGACCTGGTGCACATGTAGGAGCTGACCACTGACTATATGTGACACCGTGTCGGATGGTAGATCACCGACATCCTGGTGCACATGTATGAGTTGACCACTGCCTGCATGTGACGCCGTGTCGAAGAGTGGATCACTGCCCTGGTGCACGTGCACGAGCTTACCACTGATTGTACGGGACATCGTGTCGGAAACTGGATCACTGACTGTACGGGGCACCGTGTCGGGGAGTGAATCACTGACCTTCTGGTACATGTGTCGGAGCGGATCCAGCTGGGGACTGTGGGCCGGCAGAAGCTTCATGGTGACCAGCTGACTGCGTACCAGTGAGTACATCTGCCGCCAGTCGACGTCGCGCTGAGAACGGCACGCCAGCTCCAGCAGCGCCTGAGGTGGAGTGTGCCCAGGTCATGGCAAGGAGGCAGATCAGAGCTGTCTGCTATTGGAGCCGGAAACGATACGCATTGACCGTGCAGCAATAGTTCCGGCGGCTCCTGTGGGTTCCGCATCCCACGGCGTCACAAGTGCCCATACAAATACTGCTCACGATGGCTGGTCAGAAGTGGGTCCCGGAAAATCACAAATATTCACCGAAAATTGACCTTCAGTGCAACAGGCAAATGTGGAGAGCCATAGATACATCCACGCCCTCGTAGTAACTTTGCTTGCATTGCAAATAGTCCCGGTTAAAAACTTTGCATGTTTCAACTTAAATTAACGATGAATTACTGCACGAAGTAGACGTAGTTTAAATATCAACCAGCCATTCACTTCTGGTCATACTGAGAGGAGCCATGGGGTTTCGGCGGCTCAGACTGCAGGTCATTCGACTCCTGATCGAAGATAGTAGGCTCGAATTCCACAACCTCAGGCATTACAGTACATCCACCATCAGTCGGTGTGAAAGACTGGCTGCGCCATATGGCCCAGCAGTCGAGTGCTTCGTAGAAGAATCAAAGCGGGGACCAGCTCACTCACATCAATCGACATGTAGCTGGGTACCCCGGTATCGATCAGCTGCGACACCGTGCCGGCGCCGCCTGCCGGAGCATCCAGCGTGGTGACGGGCGCCGGCAGCAGCGGAGCCAGGCGCGGCCGGCGAGGGCGGCCTGGCCGACCAACGGCGCTCAGGACGGGCACCGAGCCGGCACTACGGCTGGCAGTAGGCATCACTCAGTCGTGTTGGACGCACCGCCGATTCTTGAGAGTCTGGCAACCGTACCGCTAATCGTTCACCTGCCGATCACACCGTTAATCATCACCTGTCGATTACACCACTTTCTCGCCTGGCGATCACAGTAGACACCCGTCGACTGTTGAGAATGCTACCTGTCGGCAGGTTCTTCAGTTCTTATTTTGTTTCCTCGACAATTAATAGACTTTCGTGCAAGAATAATACATGTGCACATTTGCTTACATTTTCGGTTGCTTACATGCTGGTTTTCATCCAAACAGTAATGGCATCCAGTCACACCGCCATTAACGTCATCCAGCGTGTCATTTGATAGCCAAGCTCGTCACGCACACCACACATTCCACCATCGAAATTTCACCGGACGGCGCTTGCCTGTCCGAGCACACCTAAAACTAAACCCTTGGGAATCGTGAGACCTTCTTAGCCCGTTGGGCGACAGCCACCACTTATTCGTCATGAGAGCAGGCGAAAGATCGTGTGCGATCGGCCGCGTGCCGGAGCATCCACATTTGAGAGTTGCTTAACCGACAACCCCCAACCGGTCCGGGTGCCTCGATCGGCGGCGATGTGGGTGGGTGCGCCGACCGGCCACCCAGCCAGGGACAAAGGGGCGAGTGATGGTAGCACGGATGTCTTGCAACGGCCTACAACTAGTTAGTGAGCCGGTCCACACTCGTCAGCAGATGAGTCCACACTCGAGCCGGTCCACACTCGTGAAACCGTCGTGCCTCGGCGACGGACCAAACAGGTGAAAACAGCCCCAAGAAACGCACATCTCAGCCTGGAACCCGGTGAGCAGTGTCTTGGTGTCGGTTGCTTCTGGATTCACTGACAACGGATGCAAGTCTTGATCCATTCCCGTGCACCTTCGGAACCGCCGGATCATAAGACGCGGCGCGCCATGAAGTGGCAAGACGTCTGGACACCGGTGGTCGAGTGTCTACACAGGAGCGTGAAGACGTGACACCGGAAGGCCTCTGGTATCAGCGGTTGGGGTTGGCCAGCGGAATGCTCCACGACGACGGCGTCCAGGGTACAACAGGATGTGGAGAAAGATACCGATCAAATGTAGGTTTGAAGAGATAGCGCAGCAGGTACGTTCCACGACAGATCGACCAATGCACTTCACCCCATAAATTTGTATTGGGATTAAAATTTGCTCACATGGTAGTTTTTGGCTCTGAATACGGCTGTGCAAATTTCAGCCAGATTCGACCAACAATTTTTAGCTATAGCCCCCGGCGGTATTTTTAGGTCAAATAACATGGCTTGGTTTGACGATGAATACCCATCAATACGAAGCAGGAAGGATGGCAAATGATATATACTTCAGAAGAAAAAAGATCAATTGATATATTCCCGACATAAGATACCCATATTTCCTACATTTGACCTCGCGACCTCATGACCTCGTGACCTCCCGGACCCCTAGCCCATCAAAATTGATAAATTTGATAGCGGAAATAAAAGTGGGCATGATTTCCCTGACCAAACCATTTTTTGATAAATGAGTTCTTATAAATATCCGATACGGTCATCCGCTCTTCATGACTTTTTGCGATTTTGCGTTTTCCTGGTAGGACGGATTTCGTTACTTTCCTTCTTCCGTTGGAAAAGTACATGAGGTAGAACAATGGCATACCGACACATGACTTGGGAACATTTTCCTAAGAAAAAAACGTTCATACGTTTTAATGTGCTGATATAGTTTCCCTTAGAAACCATCAAGAATTTCAAGGTCACCAATTACCGATAGGTCACCCATGGGTTCATCTATGCGTAGCGACGCAATTGTACTTCGGAACAACTGACATGTATTCAGTAACATCAAACATGGAAGCAACACAACCAAAACCTATTAAATCAGGTTATATTACCTATGTATTCGTACGTACGAATACGTACCTACGTATTCAATAATATGGCGCGGTAGGTAGGTACCTATAACATACATGAAGATTACCTTTTGTCAGCATCAAGTGTTGGGCAAGTTTATCATTTTGTGCTAAAGAAAAACATTGCGTCTCTGAACTGCTGATGACTATTTGTTAAAGGCAAATAAAAGTTGAGGTGTTTGTCTCGCGTATGTCTTCCCTCCCACCCCATCTGTACTACGTACATATGTCTGTACTCCCCATCCGTACATAGCTCAATACTCTCCAGCCTGGTGGCGGTTCCGAGGGAGATAAAGGCGCCGGCGTTGATGACGGCGGACAACAGAATGGCTGGCATGGGGGAGGAAACGATAACAGGCTTGGCAGAGTTGGAGCAGTGTACAGCTCAGTTTTGGAAAACGCCTGGTGGAAAGAGGACGTGGTGATTTTTTTTCGACGTGCATAAACCCTACAAGCAATGGTGATAGTCACTGTGTCGATCCTTATCGTCGCCACACAAAGCAAATAAAAAAAATGGTGCTGAAGTATCGATAATCCTCATTGAAAACGTGAGCGGTACCCGCATTGGCAGGTGTGGCTTTGTGTGTGAAATTTCGAACTCGATTTTTCCGAAATATTTTTTTTAATGTCTCAGATTTTAAAAAGATATTTCAATTCAAAATCAATGTCAGAAAATAAAAAGAATACACTGAACGAAAATGTGATGCAAAAAAACAGAACTCTGGCAGACTTAGAAAAACGAAACATGCCAAAATCGACAAATATATCAACTTCATCTTGCAGTAATATTTGAACTCAAAATTTACTTTCCATCAAAAAAATATGATTTGTTGGCTGCTGACTATCTGTATGTGATGAGAAGTCTCTGAAATATGTCATATTGAAAGTCATACAACTCTCTGAATGTGCATGCAATTTCAAAATTAGCTCGCTAAAAATGGCATTACAGACAAAAAAATCTCCTGGACGAAAGCGATGCGTCAGGATGAGTTCTTTCAGATGCTGTCTTAAAATCATCTATGAATTGATATTTACCGTCTCAAAGAACCATTTCCGGGAAATAAAAGCTGTTTGACCCACTTTTATTACCAGATTTCATGCCATACTAGGCGTTGCAGTCACCAGAAATCACAAAAACATCCCATTTCACCCATCGCGCAAAAATACAGGATTTATAATTTTCTTTTTTCCAAATTTTCGACAATATTTTAACAATGTCTAAGGTATCCACGACCTCAGATTCCATGTTCACCCCTAAAATGATGTGTGTGCGAACTTCGAAATCGACACAGTTCGTACCGATTTGGTTATCAAGAACAAATCGAAGCTGTTTGAACTGCTTTCGTTTGCCTAACATATGTACCATTGTGCAGTAGTGTCACATGCACAGTGTCCCAAGAACGTGAATAATGAATCGTGAAAATTATGCTTCCAGGCACAGCCTACGTGCACAGTGACAGCAAAGAGTGGCTTGCAATAGGTTTTCGACTGTACGTTCATGTAAATGATGTTCTGCAGGTGGAAAAAGCATAATTGTACTTCTTATTGTGATGTCAGCATGGTCGAATATGGTCAGACTGCATCGTTGTCATGTTTGATGACCTTCAATACATGTAGGTAGCCACCAAATGTTCTGAAGCAAGATTACGCCATTACACGGAAATAAGCTACGACACTAAGGGCGCGTTCGGGCGAGGGAAAATTATCCCGTTGGATAATTATCCAAGCAATAATTTCCCTGACTATTTTCCATCTGCGTTCGGCCAGTTTCCTCAGATATTATCCGCCGGTTTCGCCTCACGCGCCATGAATGAGTAGAGCCATGAATCATTGCATCAGCATTACTGCAGGGGCCAGAGTGATTTGGCTGGTGTTGATGGTCTCAGCAGTGGCCAACAGGACACAGTCAACTCAATATCCCTTAGCCATGCATCCAAGACGTTGAAGGGGGTTGAGAAAACCGATGATCCGAGAGGGTCAAACTGGTCATACACACCATTACACAATGATCACCAGAAATGACATTTCCATATTTACTTGAAAATTTGCCTTACTTAGTAGTTGTTCATAGCACAGCTTTCTGAAAAGTTGCGCCAGTTCCGCCTCCGAAACTGGCACGCTGTTTTTTCGACAAACTGTCTTGAGATACGACTCTCAACTCAAAACCACGTCTACATAATAACAAATAGCTTCAACGTGCTGCTGAAAACTAGCAAATGTTTACTGAATACAGTGCAACTTACATCGGTAATCCCGGGTCGCCGCCTGCATCCGCCATATTACTCCAAATCAAACCGCTTCCGGTGTTCAGAAGTAGCGAATGGAAAATTATTGGTCTGCCGACCATGCTCTGAAAATTATCCGTGATTCTCCATAAACACAGATAATTTTCCTGGATAATTTTCCCTACTGGTGGTTCCGAACGCGAATCGGGATAATTATCCAAGATTTTCCCTCGCCCGAACGCGGCCTAAGGTGACAATAAAATGTTCGACCCTTGTTACGGAAACTGCAAGAGCTACATTGGAGAGCTAGAAATGGTTAAGTTGGAAATCAAGTTCCCATTATCTGGCCTTCATTTCGTTGTTCTATCCCATCGTTCATCTATTGTGCACTGCCTAGTGCAGTGCAGTAATGTGCAGTAATGTGCAATAATGTGCAATATGCAGGGAGTGCCTAAAACGTGAACAATGAAACCACAGGAAGCTTGTAAAAATGTTCATGTTTTCGGTGACACGCTATGTATACCGTGACAAAAAGCGTGTGCTTGCATTACGATAGGGATTCTACTGTACGTCCATGTAAATGATGACTGCAGGTAGAATGAAGGCATAATTGTACTTCTTGTTGTGAGGCCAGCAAGGTTGAACATGGTCAGGTGTTCCGATCACCAGACCACCAGATGCTCCGAAGTAAAATTACCTCGTCACACGTAGATAAGTCCGGGCCCCCACTAAGTGGGTTTGGTAGCGGGCTTGAAGGTTTCCCTTCACCATTGGTTTACATGCAATCTTACCGTTTTTCTCTACGCTCTCTTGAATGTTTTATGGCAATATAGATCACTTTGACGTATACCAATTGAAAGACCTATTCTTCAGCTTCAGCAAAATGTATCCTAAATGACCCAGTAACAATCTTCCTGCCTAACAATGTACCGTTTCCGGCAGGCTGACCATCAAATGCCTTCAAAATAAAGGGATTTTTCCCGATATTGGTAGGCTCCCTCTACCGTCCGTTTTAGCTGGTCAAGTTGTCACCCCAGTTAAAGAGCGAAGAAAGGACAGACAGGGAGGGGGAGCTAAGTGTGCCATAGCTTCTTCCCCTCAGTGGCAGGAGAGTTTCCGAAAAGTAACCACAGAAGACCGCCTGAAATTATTGACCGCCCCTAGAACACAAAAGGAGGCCCCCTGTCGTCATAAGAGGTCCCATAGCCGCCACAAAAAAAACAATAGCTGCCACAAGAGGCAGGGACGGATCCAGGAATTGTCATCTGGGTGAGGGGACGTGTTTTGAGTGGCGCCACCGCGAAAGTAGCTTAAGGGGTGCCTTTCCTGCCCAGAGTCGCCTGTGGCTGAAAAAAATTCGATGGTGTTGGGGTGCACTCGAGCCTTCGCGAAGGGACGCGTTTTCCTGGTCGAAGGGACGCCACCTTTCATGGGGGGGGCATATGCCCCAACTTCCTCCCTGGATCCGCCACCGACAGGAGGCCCCATATAGCCCATGTAATATATATTTGTGTATTTGTGTATATATATATATATATATATATATATATATATATATATATATATATATATATATATATATATATATATATATATATATATATATATATATATATATATATATACATCTATATACATATATATATATATATATATATATATATATATATATATATATATATATATATATATATATATATATTTTATATATATATATATATATATATATATATATATATATATATATATATATATATATATATATATATATATATACATAGATGTATATATATATACATCTATATACATATATAACTATATATATATATATATATATATATATATATATATATATATATATATATATATAAATATATTTGCGCATACGTATTTCAAGTACGAATGTATTGCGAACTTATAACATAACCAAGTAACAACGGCAGCAGCACGATTACCTGCGTGGATCGCCAACTGTGGTTGGCGAGAAATAAAACAAACATGAACTCACAATATAAGAATCTTTCACCTGTAGCTTCGCCTGCTTTCATTCATCACTCGCATCACAGCCGTAATGTACGAGTGGTCGGCGCACGCGTGGTGACCGTCTGTCACAGCGCGGCTTGAACTTAATCCTATGTACTGAACTGGGGCGGCAAGGGAACACACGCCAGCGGGTAAGGCTACCACTGATGGTGGCCTCAGCTGAGATACCCGTCGCGCGAATGACGTCGCAGGAGCCGACGGGACGGCTTCGGGAACGGATACAGCAACGGTACCACTCGCGACCTGATCTGGTCATTATGTGAATGACCTATCGGCGGTCCACGAACTGGACCGTGCACGCCTGACCCGCTGTCTGCACGATGGTCGCTGGCAGCCGGCGGCTGTGGAAGGCTGACGTCTTCCAACTTATACATTTATTTATTTATTTATTTCACGATACATGCCCTCTACGTGCAGTGGCTATTATGGACAGTCCTCTGCAAGTTGTTTTGAAAATCACATTTTAAAATCATATTTAGGCAATCCAACATCCGTAGGTTTTAAGTAATCCAATATTAGTGCGTTTAAGTGATTCAACATCGGTAGGTTTTAGGCCGTCCAACATCAGTAGGCTAGGTTAGGTTGCATTAATGTTTATTGATAATTGTATGTTATTTTGCATTATATACCACGACACCCAAAACCTTTTCCCCACACTTCCCATGTGTTGTTGAGGTGGGATAGCAGGTATATGTAGTCAATTTTTTGTCTTCTTTAAAAAAAAGTTATTTCAATGTATTTGATATTCTTTTCTTGGACCGATTTCCTAGATAGAGGTACTTGAACTTAAAATGCTTATATCTTTCATTTTCCAAAGGAATGAGTGTCAAATCAGAAAGCACCAGAAAAAACAACATTGTGATCAAAAATGGCCCAGGGACTTCTTATGCATGTTTGCTATTTTAATGATGATTATTGTTTTTTTTAGGGTGCGTCAACCACATTGTGTTATATTGCACCCATAACAAGGTTGCCTAAGCACGCGTCAGACTGTCACAAACGAATATAAAGCATCGGTAGCTATTAAGGCGCTTGATATAAAATATGGGGAAACAAATAATCGGTTAGGCAGGTGCATTACATCAAATCACATCTCCGCAAGGAGGCACAAAACTGCTCCATTGTGTATAATTCGGGAATAATCTCCCAATAAGTCCTTTAACCTCAGAGCATTCGCATCATATCCGAAGTGGCGCCTACGTTCTTCTGTGTATGCTTGGCACGCCATCAGCACATGGTGCACAATCAGCGCGGCATTACACCTAACACATTTCGGCCTGTCGTCCCCGCACAATAAATACCTATGTGTTGCTAGAGAGTGACAAATTCTGAGACGACAGATGGCTACCTCGTCCCTTCTAGTTTGGCTGAAGGACGAGGACCACGGAGCTAAGCATGGTTTGATTTCATTTAATTTGTTGAACTCCACTTGGTCCCATTTTCCCTGCCACTGTCTGAGAATAAATGATGAGATAATTGGGTAGTAGTCACTGGCAGGGAGTGGGAGAACGCGATTCCTTGGCGCTTGTGCTGCACGCCTTGCAGCCCTGTCGGCCAGCTCGTTACCACGGATTCCGACATGTGCTGGAATCCAGCAAAGTATGACCTGTTTTCCCATGTGATGCAGCGAAGTAAGGTGCGATAAAATGTCTCGTACGATGACATGTTGCTGGTTAAAACTGCGCAACGCCCCAAGACTGATCAAAGAATCAGTCAAAATAAAATGAAAAATATCGTCGTCAACCTCGATGTATGCAAAAGTTTTGCTGATGGACATCAACTCCGCAATGAAGACCGTGGCGTGTGGTGACATTTTACACAAATCCTATAATTGTTGAGGGAATGAATCAACTTAAATATAGGCATCACTCACTTGTTATCTCATGATAACCTATCCTTTATACTAAGTTTGAGACATATACTTAACACGCGCCCTGGAGGGCCTCTGAAAATTTCGCGCACTGGATGGGGGGGCGGATTCCGCCCCCCTAAGATCTCGGCTCCTAGTGAAGCTAGAGGGACGAAATTCACAGAGTGGATGGGTACGGTAGTGAACTCTATTGTGTGCAAATTTCATGACCTTAGGTCAATATTTTCAAAGTCAAATGAGGTCAAATTTGCAAATTTTTCTGGTATTGTGTGGCTTGACTTGTCATCGTTATGGATCACTGTGATTGTGTTTAAATGCTCCAAAATGGGCATCAATGATGTTTTAGACATTACTAACGATCCAATGCAGATGCTAGACCCAACATTTGACCTCAGGTCACCTATATAACACCGCTTTATCAGGTCAGTTACCTGTTCCAGTTACCGGAACCGGGCCGCCCGCCCGACTGCTCCATCGGGCAGCTCGGAGCAATCGGCTTCGTGAAGAAAGGAGTGAAGTACATGAATAAAGTATGGAAACGCAATGACAAACAGTACAAATGACAAAGAGTAGTGCATTTATGACAACATTCCAGTTGATCAAGTTTGGTTCAATTAACATGTCATAAACTTGACCTGACTTGACCTCGGTGACCTAACATGAGCCTGAAACTATATACCATATCAATATACATCAAACAAGTCGCTAGTGTTGCCAAGAACACTTCCCTTTTGGGAATATACGGGAAGCGCATCAGCGCCGATTTTTGTAGTCTGGCGCTAGAAAATGTTTTGACCTTAACGGCCCCTAACTTAAAATGTTTCGGTCGATTTCCATTTTTCTTGCTTCAAAGGACGCGCCGGTCATTTCTAAGCAGGTACGCAGAACATCGCGTACATCGACCGGTAAAGTCGGCAGTTATTGACGAAAAACCGTAGGGGTGGGCGGATTTCGTGTTAAATTAAATTAAAATTAAATAAACACTCAGTGCACGTGTTAAATTACACAGGTCAGGACATCGAGGAATCGTGCTCAAATCACCTAAACAAAACCTGTATAATGCCATTCCAAAAGACTTGATACTTTTCGTCAATAAAGTTGAACATGTTTTCCTATGACAAGAACTATGCTATTTTTTGACAAAAGGGATTATGCTTGTATTCCAGACTAAGTTGTATGATAGAACAGAAGACATGTACAAACTGGTTAGAATATTTTATATCCAGCCCACTATACAGGATAAAAAAATGTTCGAATGTAAATGTATCTAATGGATACATTTGTCACCTGATATCATTCTTTGTCCATTCTGTAAAAAAATGTACCTCATAAATGCACCATTTCAGTCAGCAGATCTGACCCAAATCAGCTAAGGTCATACCTTTGACCTTAACTTAGTGTACCTATAACTCAGTGGTAAATACTTGACATGAGGGTCTTATTGTGATTGTTATTTCGGTGCACAAAGAACATATTTTTTACCAACAAGCACAAAAATTGGTTGAAAAGCAAAATAATACAAAAATGAGGATTTTCAATTGGTTCATATACAATAACTAATTATTGAAAGCTTTAGAACTTGCAAGGTAACCTAGCATACAATGATCTAGCCTAATCTATTTTCTCAGAGAAGAGTATCAAAATCTATCAATAAAAGGACATAACCTAACCAGGCCTATCCATCTTTTTCTTTGGCAGAGTAAAAACATTGTCAACATGCAAACGAAGCAGGAAAAACACAACAAAGTAATCTTGCAAATGATGTAAACATCAATAACACAAAAAGTTTCAGGATTACCCAGGGTTTTGGCTGGTGGGAACATTATGGTGGGCATGGCTGATAGTAGGAGACATTTGCTTCTCTGCAAAGAGGCAGGGTTGAGCAGTTCTTTCTTAGATTTCTTCTCTGATCAATTTCTTTGAAATGCTTGGAGCATACTCTCGGTTCCTCAACATTTGAGAACTTAGACATGTTTTATGGTATGCTAAGAGATTTTGCTAAGGCAGAATCCTGATAAAAATGGTGTAACCAGATTTCTTCTTTATAAAAGTTGCCTGCCCAGTGCCACCTCTATGCTCTGGTACTGCACAGTAAGGCATGACACCTGAAACAGAGATGTGTTACATTCAAGCATTCTATCTAGATGCTGAATTCATACTACAGGAAATCAGACTGCAACTCATGGAAAGTTTCAGGAAGGCATTCATAGCATGACGATTGTATTGTACATAAATGTTCAATTATGCATGTATAGTCAATAATCCATGCAAGATTAATCAAGGAATAATGCACCATGCCCTGGGTCTAGCTGGCCTAGAAAAAGCTATGTTTGCAATGACTGTTGTATGTCAATGTAGGTAGGTAGGTACATTTTTTGAAAAAATAGGCTGCTCCTGGATTTTTGGAATCCAGAACAATATCCTCTCCAGAAAATTGTTTCTTGTCTTCTCATCTGGAGGTTGAATCTCCTAAGTTACCTCCTATGTTTGACAGTGAGCTGCTGTGATCAAGTAAAAGTGCTCAAAAATCAACGAAAGGGGGTGCAGATTGAGTTACGATGTATAAGGTTTGAACAAAAATATTCTCCATACTGGATGACTACGAAATATTCCTCTCAACATGCAAGATTACAATGCACAAATCCAGCCTTGTCTATGCATGATAAAAATATGTGTCGGAACAAATGTTCACTGGAAAGAACAGGACACGATTAATAACTCAGTCAGCGGAAGATAAATATATTTGCTTGTAGAGGAGGAAAAATAAAAGTAACCATTGCGTATGATTTGAAAAAAGTTGTCTGCAACCATATTGATTATCAAGTAGCTATGGGTAGTTAAGGACCAGTGGGAGCTGTTGGAACTCTGCGTACGCATCTAGCTGTCAGAAACCATCGTTGCCAAAATTTGACCCAGGATAATTACCTAGGCCCTCAATTTGCCAGTCCGGTGACCCGTGGGGGCATGCTGGTGGATGACATGGAGGGAAACAAGAGGGACCCTAGCACTTAAGAGGGCCCCGAAGCTGGACGAGGGCCGGTGACGGACGCATTTCAAACTCCAACGTCCGCCCATTACACTTATGACCCCCCCTTAGTCTCTCCAACCACGTGGTTCCTCTATCCTTCCCTGGCGCCACGACCAAGCTAGGTTCACTCACGAATGGAAGTGGTGTAGTGAGAAACTTGGCCTCGCTATATAAATTTGTGTCATGATGACGAGTTACAGGGCGCCGACAAAATGACTATACGACTACAAATCATGATATATCATATGATGACAGCTCATACTACAGCGTGGACTCGCGGGTCACCGCTCGCTGTGGGCCGCACCGGCTGGGAGCGGGCCCACCGGAAACGAGATCGGCACGGGTCGGGGAGAACCCGCCCAGCGCCTGTGAGCGTAGCAAACATGGCCGCCGGCCGGTGGCCGTGCGGAAGCAACTGGCTCAAGGGCGCGCCGCAGTACGCTTCAACGTCACCACCACCGCAATGGAGCAAGACGAGACAGACAAACGCCTCCAAGACGACACTGACCCTAACAAACTCAGACGACTGCGACAAGACCAACCACTCCAGACCACTGCGACCAGCGACAGAAGACGAGACCAGCGACCTCGAAACACTCCTATTACCCCCCCTCTTTCCCCCTACAAAGACATGACCGGACAACCCCTATGACCCCCTCCCACTTCCTCCTCCCAGATTTAACTAGACACCCCCTGCCAACCAACCAACACCCTATCACTTCCCACTTCCCTCTTCCAGACCAACACTCCTACCAACCCCTCCCCCACCTATCTCCCCTCTCCCACCTATCCCCCCCCCCAACACACACACCGACCCCGCCCCCGACCTCGCCGCCCAGTAGCATGCAAATATGTCCAAACCCATTGGGATGTTCGAAACATTTTCTCAGTATGATGGAAAAAGTGAGGGCAAGGATGTTATTACCACAGATGAATGTTACACCTGCCAGAAAGGTTGTGATGGAACAGGTGCCAAGAGGCTGGGTTGAAGAAACAGGCTAGCCCAATATGTTTACAATCAAGAATTCCCCACAGAAATGTATCCCTGGGTTTTCCTACTAAGTGATTCAATGACCAATTTGACAAGTCAGTCATCTTCCTTTAGGTGCTCACTGAAAATATTACAGATGTGAGATGTGAGACACATACAAATTATCCTCCCCAAATTAGATGGATAAAATATTTTCCTCTCCACCTTCACTATCTCACGCCCAGCCTTGCCAGGAATAGAGTATGGCCAAAAATTGGTCAACTTGTACTCCAGGCCCAATATGGTATTGTAAGAACAAAATATATCTTTAAAAATATTGTGAAAACATTTTCAAACTTTGACTTGGACTTGGAAAGACTTGGTTGACAAAGTGAAAAGAGCTGATATAGTTCATCCAATCAACTCATTCATTTGTTCCAACCACTTTACCTCTGATGATTATGATCCTGGCTATCTGATGCAGCTGAAGCTGATGCTGCAATGGCGACACCTGCCTCTCCTGAAGCCTGGTGCCATTTCATGAATTAACCTGCCTACCAGATCTGTATGGTATGAAGTGTTGATTCATGCATGTCTGCTGTGCTTGTTGCATTTTGGAGCATCTTATAGCTAAATGAAGAACCAGTTCAACTAGTTTGATGCCACTTCAACTCACATTATGAATATAGCGCGACCACCATCAGCAAACTGGGACTGAAGCGTGACGGCCTTGCCTTCGTTGCCGGCTTCGTCGCCTAGAAAATGAGGCGTGTTAATACAGCGCTTGGCTGTCCGACGTTTGAAGCACTGGAGGCGCTCCTGACAACTATGTCCAGCTCTTGGTTCACCACCATCGGTTGCGGTCGGCTCTACATGCCACAGACCTGGTAGATGGTGGTGGTAGACCAGTTGGATTCTGATTTCTGCTCCATCATGGGCTCAACCTGCACTGGCGGGGCGCGATGGCGCCTGGTAGGCGTCATCAGCAGCCGGCAGCCGAGGCTAGATGTCCGTGTGGCACGGAGGCTGACATAAGTTGGGCTGCATAGGCGCATCGGCTGGTTGCGTTAGAATTATGTTCGCAGAGCGCAGCGAGGCGGACATCTAGGCAGGTGCGCCAGCATGTCACCAGCCAACGATGTCCACTCTCACACTGCCGGTCATCTGTCACCGTCTCTGCTGCGTATTGTGTTGTGTCGCCCGGTTCTGCTCTTTTTATCCGTGTTTGCTGTTGCCGCCGTGACCAGGGGCGGCTGGCGGCGCCCCCTGTGCTGCCCGTCCTGGCGGCACTTGACACTGCTTTCGCGTCGCCCGATCCTGCCGTTTTGTTAGAGTGTTTTGCTGTTGCGACAGTAACCATTTACGAGTTGGCGACGCTCCCTATGCCGGTCCGTCCTCACGGCACTTTGCACTGTTCTCGGCTCTGGTATTGCTCTCGGGCAGGTGTGGCGTATGCCACTCCATTGTTCCTGATACTTACCATGTGGCCTATCAGCATTGATTGGAAAGAACGACATACAAAGTGCCCTTTGCTCCACGAACTTTGATTGCGATCCTCCGTTCGCGCTCTGAACCGGAACCAGCACCGAAGCCGACTAGGTGGACTACGCCGACGTGTAGGAGTGCTTTGGGATGATCCAGATCTAATCCTGAACGCACTGCTAGGGAATGCCACCGATACATGCCTGACCGCTTTTGGTGCCCGAGGTTTCCAGTCCGTCCGCCGTATGTAGCTGGTAACTAGAATGGAATTTCGCATACTTTTGGGAGGAGTTAGCCCCCTTTAAGACTGACGTGAGCCCATCTCCTCCCCCCCCCCCCCCCAATGATTTCAGATTTTAACATGCGGCACAAATGGGGCCTCTCGACAGAACGTCTTCCTGTTACCTCCATGCATTGCGTCCTCCCAATCATTTTCTTGAAGTTCCACCCCTGCTGCTCAGCTGACACGAAGGCTCACAGATTCCCGAATAATTAGGAATGTCTGGCTTTCACGCGCTCCCAGTGGTCCTGTCGATCTGAAAAAAAATCGTCCCCTTCCTTGCACTTAAATCAGCGGCGTTGCCACATGCCATGGACGGGGGGGTAAAAAGGTGTTCCGGTCAGTTACTTTTGGCACGGTCAATTACTATTCCCATGCAACACCCAATGGTAAATTTGTTCAACATTGGGGGACCAGCCTCCCCCCCCCAAACACCTGGTCTAATCGTAGAGACGTCTCCGCTTCAGATATGTCTACTGCATCTCGTCGCGGTAAGATGTTAATTCTCTGGGCGCGAAATGACTGTGGAGTCGGCGCGCCCTTAAGCCCAAATAATCAATCAATCCGATGTTAATTCTCTGCCGTATTTGGCATGTTCTACGCCCCTTTGAGGGCTCTTTCGGGTACAATATGCATATAAAATGTACTGGAGATCCTTTCTAGAACTTCGATGCTCTAAATGTTCGACCTATACCTCTTAAACCGCTATGTCTTTCCCGTAGTGTACATACGTTGCACATCTTTGGCAACGTCATAAAGTCATAAAGTCATAAAGTATTAAGGCTTAATAAGAGCCACAGGGGCCCATCTGGGTTAAGCCTATCTAAAAAAGGGACTAGGAATGTACATACTCCCAGCCCAATCAATCCCTTATCCCAAGTTCCAAAGAAGCTATATATCCCAGCCTATCTAGCACCACTCACTTGCTACCGCATAACACCCTCAACAATCACAAGCTCCTCCCATCACACCCATCGTGCCACCATAGACAATCTCATCAGCATCACATCCCGAAGGAAGGTGCCGAATCCACTGCTAGGCACACCCCATACAAATTCATAAAGCGTTCAGACTTAATAAGAGACTCACTTGCTATTGCATAATACACTCAACAATTACAAACTCCTCCCATCATACCCATTGTGCTACCATAGACAATCTCATCAGTATCACATCCCGAAGGAAGGTGCTGAATCCACTGCTAGGTACACCCTATATTAACCCTCGCCCGTATAGGGGGGGTTCAACCCCCCCTAAGGTTTTGTGTATTCCTTCCAAACCGATGAACGGATCGCTCTGAGATTTTGAGTACCCTCTGGGGCAACCTTTTGACGACTTTTAGTGAATTTTTTTTGGGCGGGCATGTCAGGTCACAGAGTTATGAGGCCATAAAAGGGAGCACCTCCGAGCAGTTTTCAACAAATACGTGATTATCGCACCTAAACATGACATTGTTGCCTACATCGACTGGTATTATGTGTTTTGCAATGCAATTTTGCAATGCCCAGATGGGTTCCCATTGGAAAAATAATGTTCCAAAAATCGGTGACCTCGGTTGACCTCGTTTGACCTTTCGTCCTTTTTTAGCTGACCTACGGTAATTTTTCGTGCTGAATTCGAATTCAGCGTCCATTTTTACCCTGAGGAACTTTAAACTTCGAAATCGGAACCACTTAAAAAAGTTGGATATTTGGGGTCACGGCTTTGACCTCATTTGGTGCATGACATATTGGTCCAATCACATCGTGTCACATGTCGTTATGTTCGCAAAGTCCCAATAAACATGTTTCCGGCCATGTCGTGCATATTTAGACAGTAGTTTCAATATAACTGACGATTTTCTTCGGAAAATACCCCAAAAAATCAATTTTAGACATTTGATCTGACCTGCAAGGTCAACCATTGACCTTGGCAGGTCATACTGAATTCCAACCGCGAGATCTCGGCCAAATCTATCACTTTCGCATTTGGTTCGTTTTCGTAACATGCACGGTTTCGAATCGCCAGGTGGGGATCCTACCCCCCCCTATACGACCGAAGGTGGTAAAATGCCGAATACTGGCGAGGGTTAAGTTATAAAGCGTTTAGACTTAATAAGAGACTCACTTGCTATTGCATAACACACTCAACAATTTCAAACTCCTCTCAACTCCCAACTCCTCCCTGTCGATCAACCCTCTCTGGAATACAGAAAAACAAGCCCCCTATTCTTATAATGATTGTCTATGCCGTTTTTAAAGATGTTCAGTGTGTTGCTACTGACAATGGTTCCTGGCAGCTGGTTCCAGTGTTCTACTACCCTGTTGGTGAAGAAAGACTGTCTTAACCTTGTCCTGCTGTGATTAACTTTAATTTTGAATTGATGACCTCTAATTGCATCATTTCTGTTAACTTCAAAGATTTCCCTGAGATACCCCTGTTCCTGACCATGAACAAATTTAAAAACCTCGATGAGATCTCCTCTCAGCCATCTATATCTAAGTGAAAACATATTCAATTTCTTCAATCTTTCCTCATATGCCAGGTTGCCTATACCATTAACCATTTTTGTTGCCCTCTTTTGTACTCTCTCTAAAAGCCAACAATCTTTCTCATAACTAGGGGACCAAACTTGGACACAGTATTCCAAATGTGGCCTGACATATGCACAGTAAAGCTTCCTGATGACCTCCTCACTTTTGTATGACACATTCCTCTGTATTGCCCCAAGCATTCTTAGTGCCTTCTTCCTGGCTTCTTTGGTCTGTTCTGATGCCCCCAATCTTGTGTTCAAAATAACACCTAAGTCCTTCTCCTGCTGAGTCACAGATAGTACTTGGCCACCCATCAAGTATGGAGCCTTCATATGCTGCCTACCTACATGCATGACTTTGCACTTATCAAAATTAAACTTCATTTGCCATTTTTCGGACCACTTCACTAGCTCGTCCAAGTCTGTCTGCAGCAAAACCTGCTCATTGTGCCCTGTTATTGCCCTAAAGATCCTCAAATCATCCGCAAATTTCAAAACCTTACTGCTTAGGCCACTTTCAATGTTATTTACAAACACAATGAACAATAGTGGTCCCAGTACTGACCCCTGGGGTACTCCACTAAGAACATTTTGCCATGATGACTTTGTACCATTTAGCATCACTTTCTGCTGTCTATCTGAAAGCCACAACTCTATCCATTTTAGGATGCTACATGCTACCTGCAATACCATGGACCTAAAGCTGCATCATTAACCGTCTATGGGGTACCTTGTCAAAGGCCTTACTAAAGTCAAGATATGCTACATCAACCTGATTTCCCTGATCAAATTGTTCTGTAGCAAAATTAAAAAAGTCCAAGCGATTTGTGAGACACGGTCGCCCTTTTCTAAACCCATGTTGAGTATCTTGAATCAATCTGTTTCCTTCCAGAAAACTAACTATTCTATCCTTGATAATTGATTCGAGTACCTTGCAGACTAGGGATGTGAGGCTTACTGGCCCATAGTTTTCAATTTTCCCTCTTTCTCCTTTCTTGAAAATAGGAACTACATTTGCCCGTTTCCAATCTGTAGGAATTTCATTTTGTGAAACTGATCTACAAAATATTATACTAAGTGGAATTGCCACTTCCTTTTCAGCTTCCCGCCATACCCTAGCATAAATTCCATCAGGTCCTGCTGCCTTGTTTGGCTTTATTTTTCTGATATAATTGAAAACAATATCACTGTCAATGAAATCAACATGGTGTATCTGATCACCTGTCATTGAACTGTGGTTCACGGTTGGCAGATTAGTCACATCCTCCACTGTAAACACTGATTTAAACTTTTTACTGTCCCCATTACAGTTCCTAGCCAAATCCAATTCTTTTGCTCTCTTTGCTGCCCTGATTTTCTGCTTCACAGCATCTCTAGATTTTTATACGACCTTAGATTTACGATATTTGAAGCTTCCTTAAATACTCTAAATGCATCTTTCTTAACCTTAATTGCTTTCATCACATCTCGTGTAAGCCATGCTGGCTTTCCTACCCTTCTTTTGCGCCTTTGCTTTTGGGGGACATGTCTAAACTGAATGTCCCTCAAGTAAGATTTGAACTTTTCCCACATTTCACAGGCATTTAAATCAAAAAATTATTCTTCCCATTTTATGGCACTTAAAGCCTCTCTCATGCAGTCAAAGTCTGCCCTGTTAAAATTTGGAATCTTTGCCAAATTATCCTTGATTGTCCCTGCTACCTGTGCCTTGAATCTTACTATGTTATGGTCACTTCTTCCCAGAGTTTCTCCTACAGTCAAGTCTTGAACTAAATCACTTAAATCTGAGAAGACAAGGTCCAAGAATGAGCCCTGCCCGGTTGGTTCCGTTACAAACTGGTGTAAGAACAAGTCCTCTTCAAGGCATTTCCTAAACAGTTTACATGATGGGGAGCCAACACCAACATTTTCATATCCTTTTAGATTAAAGTCACCAAGAATAAGGCATTTCCTCTGAAAGTTTCTACTGATTTCCTCACAAATCACTTTATCGAGCTCCAGTTGCTGAGAATGTGGCAAGGCTCCTGATCGATACAAAGCTCCTATCCTCAGTTTATTGCTGTTGCCTTTACCGACAGCAACATCAAGCCAAATGGACTCCACAGACACATTTGTTACCCCATCTGCTACTTTTTGAGAACTGTATAAGCTATTCACATACAGCATTACACCACCTCCTTTCACTGCTGGACCCTATTGCATTGAAACATATTGTATCCCTGGATCTCATAGTCCTGCAAGTTATCCCCAAAATACCCCTCACTGACCCATGCCTCAGGAATGCAAACAAAATCTGGTTTCTCCTCAGCAACATAACACTTGAACTCATCAAATTTGGATCGAATGCTCTGAGCATTAAGCATCATACACTTAACAAAAGTTCCATGACCCTCTTTGGCTTTTTCATGTTGAGTAGCTCTATCATCTCTGGATGAGCTACCACTCTGCCCCCTTTATCTACTGCTACCCCTATTTGCTGACTGTGAGGTTCTATTGCCTATGCTGTCACTATTGGCATATCCCTGAGATGGCAATGCCAATTCTTCCCTCCCCGCCCCATTATCTAGTTTCCCTGAAGGACATGTTCATATACTGTGCCTAACACTTGCACCCCCTTCTCGGAGAAGTGCAGGCCATCCCTCTGATAGAGGTCAGATGAGCCATAAAACCTGCACCACTTGTCAACAAAAGCCAAACCTAACTCATTGCAAAGCATACCTACCCTGGCATTGGCTGCCAGTGCCCTAGAGCTCCACTCAGGGGAGACTCCAGCCCTAGGCAGAATAGCTGTCACAATAACTCCGCTATTGCTTTGCTTCAGGGTGGCCAGAAGGGCCCTGTAGTCCTGCATCAGCTCCTCACTCCTAGCAGGACCTATGTTGTTCACTCCTACCTGCACTATAACTGTACTACACTGGTTTTCACTGGTGGCCTGTGCGACCACTGGGACCAGGTCTCTAACCTTGGCACCAGGTCTGGTGATGCACCTCCTACCTCTCCGACCTTGACAGAATACCCTATCTAAATGCCGCACACGAGAGTCTCCTACTAGCACTTTCTCCTTGCTGCTATCACTATCCTGGGGGCAGTCCTCCAATGCCTGGAACCTATTGGATGTTACTACTCCTGCCTGTTGAGCTGCTTCACTAGGTTGCTTCCCACTCCTACCACCTACCACCTGCCACTCACTGCCCCCTTGCTTAGGCTCACGCCTCCAAATCATCCACCCCTGACTTTAAACCACTGCCCCTCCTGTGAGCTACAATTATAAATATTCTGTTCACTAGGAACACTTCTCTCTTCAGACCTCCCTGCCACCTCCACAGCAGGGGAAGCTACAGTTACCTGGAGGCCTGTGACCACCTGGGAATAGGATGCCGCTGCTACAGACTGCCCCTTACCTGCTGGCCTGCCCTGTGAAGCAAGGGAAGCTTTGAGCTTGTAAAGCTCTGCCTTAAGGGCCCTAACCTTATCCTCTAGTGCCTGCATCCTGGTAGTAACCATCCTAAAGGCTGCAGCTTATTCCTAGATTGAGATTGAAAAGTAACTTACTACAAAATGATTTACCAAATAACAGAGCAGAGCGAAATAACCGACAAAGCTTAGGTGTATGCTAGTTCCTAACTATGCAGCACTTACAAGGTAATAACTGTGCAGGAAATTGACTGGTTTTAAAGAAAGAAGAAACCACTCGCTGAATAACTGCCAAAAATGCAATAAATGGCTGAAAACACTGACACACTAGATAAAGACAGACAGAATGGACAAAATGGCGCTGGGCAGCGTCTCTAGTTCTAAATATTACAATCTGCTTGCTAAAAAAGAAACTTATGAAATAAAACTATGGAAATATATGCACAGAAGTAATTGCTAAATACCTATCCGCAGTTAAGCCTAGGATACTGCCCGGTTCTGCAACAACTTATCTGGAAAGCAGAAGCTCCACACCGACGTGTTTCCACCTTGACACCTGGCGGCGAACTGGACCCGTGTTAGCGGCTGGACCCATGCTAAGTGAGTACCCCAGATAACGTCATTTAAGGACCTGCGCAGAAAGCTGCGCAGTAGGGATGACGCCACCTGGCACATTTCGCCTTGGATAAAACCGAAGCCACGTGACATCCTATACCAGAAGTGCCTTTAATGCTAGAATACTGCTGAATTAAATTCCGGCTTTGGATTATCCCGATAAATCTACTGAATATGGTCCTTTTCATTTTCGCACTATTATCATGGATCATGTACGCCTGGATTGGAAACCAACAGCTGTTTGCGTATCGGCCCACTCAGCTGAGGGTAAGTAAAAACACGGAAACGCGGCCGGTTTTAGGCCGTGCGCCTATGGGAGTTCAGGGTACGCATTTCGTATTCGTATTTTTTCAAATTGATTCATCCATCCCAGAAGGATTGCATCAGCCTTTCATGATACAGAATTGATCAAGGAACCTTACCGTTCTTTCCTTATTTATTTATTACGCTCAGTTCAGAAGTTGTCGTGGTGCGAAGTGAAGAAATTTGTGAGTGGGAGCCCACCTCGACCCAAGGGTCGGCCCACCATTGTTGATATCTTGATGATCTTTATCTTGAATCTTTATCTTGATCTTGAAATTATTGGACAGGGCAGGGTACATGAACGCAATGGGCAGACCAAAATGAATTGGGGGGGGCACATTCTATTGGCTCCCATGTTAGAAGTTGAAATAATTGCGGGGGTGGGTTTAGGAAGCATTAAGGTGGCAGTTCCTCTCAAAGGTATATAAAACAACACCCCTGAGTCGAACGACTGGCAAGTGGTAGAGAATCGGCGAGAGGTAGTGGCGTTGCCAGCCAGGGTATGTTGCAAGGGCTGATCCAAGGGGAGGAAGCGAAAGTGGCGCCCCTTATGACCCGAAGGACGCCTCTCTTGGAGGCTCCAGTGTACCCCCTCCTTGGAATTTCTCAGCGCAACGCGCTCCTCGGCCTGGGAACGGCAGTCCTGTGAGAGTCCGAACGCACGCCGCGAATTTTTCGGCGAAAGGCACTCCTCAGACAAAAACAAATGGTGCCTCTCTGGGACATCGGAGTGTACCCCGTCCAAATGTTCTGGACAAAGAGCCGCCCTCTGGAGAAATGACTCCTTGGCAAAATCATAAATTTGTCAGTGGTATGGTGTAGGGCAGGGCCTATTTTAAGAGAATTTCACTGGGGTGGAACATATGTGGTCCGCCACAAGTCTGAGGTTGGGGGACGCACTTGCGGCCCCAGCTGAACCCAACCTACCCCCATTTTCAATTTTCTCCACGGATTTAGGCCACTTTATTTTCAATCTACCAAAATTTGATATTTATTTTTATTTTGATATTTTATAATACATTTTTTTTTTAACGACTCGGGCTGACCGGAAGGGAAACGACTCGGGAGGACTGTCCGAGAGGGGGAGGCGAGGGCCCACTGAAAAGTATATGAATCGACACAATGGCGATCGGATGCCGAACAGCAAGCCGATCGGAGCGGTGACAAGCACACATCTCTGCAGCTCTACTTCACACGGCCCCAGAGCGATAGAAGCCCTTTGCGAACTCCTGCTTCATGTACATTTCAGGCGTCGGGTTTCCCCAACGGCGTTCTTTCTTCTGCAGGAAGTGAGCGACGGCAGGTCTCGGGTCGTAGCGCCAACTTCTGTTCCATTCATTGACAGTGTAGGATTTCCATATTTTTTTATTGGTAGTGGAGTACATAATTTTTAACTGGAGTACAAAATGTTGAGCTGGAATACAAAAATAGCAATGCACTTGCTGACAATTAACCTTGTTTTAATGGGGCTGAAAACCAATGTTAGCATTGTTGTATGCATAAACATCTTGGCAAACATCCATGTCCAAAATTTTGCTGTGGTAAAAAAATGAAGAGTTGTCCATAATTAGGTAGCATTGCTTTAATGGAATTACAAATCAATGTTAGCATTTCATGCTGTTACATGCTCAACAATTACACGTTTTACCACACCAGACTTTTACATGGGACACAAGTAAGACTCACTGGGCAATAATGTAGTGCATCATGCCTTGAACCCTTTTTAAAAATGGGAATAACTTGTGAGGTTTTCTAACTATCAGGAAGACTTCCAGTAGAAAGATGAGTTTAAAATGATGAAAATGGTTTTACAAGCTCCTCACAGCAAGATACAATTAACTGGGGGTGGACCCCATCAGTGGACCCTGGGAGGGATGACGGGCACCACGAGGAATCGAAACCCATGACAACCGCCGAGCCAAGGCTTTACACCATTCCACCTTCACCACCAACCTCTGCACCAGGCAAACAAAACCTTCTGGCTGATCTATTTACAACAGGGGAGAAAAACCAGGCGTGGCAAACACCACAGCCAACCCCTACTTCTCTGAACAATGGTCTCTATCGTGCGCCACTTCCTGCCACACTCGCCAGTGTGATCCAAACTTATGGAAATACGACTTCACATCTCATGATGACAATCGACAGAGAGTGAAACCGAATGGGCACACTTAGCTATCACTGCCAGTACACATTTGGGTACCCACACCACAAACCTAAAAAATAATCAACCCACAAACACTCACCAACTCCATCAGCCTGTCCCTCCCAACAGTTGTCAAAGATGTACTGGAAAATAGAGCCGGGTCTGATTCGCTTACCCCAGCGGTAAAACTACGGTGGATTACCGGGCCGGCAACAGATGGGTCGGAGTAAAATCGGAACAGGTATTACAGACCCTTCACCGACACTGATGAACTCCAAATGCAGTTATATTTCAAGGCGCACAATTTATCTTAGCACAGATTTCAAAAATATTATTGGACAGTCATTCATAAGTTCACAAATGGCATTGGTTTCTTGGTGTTGTCACCTCGGAGAACTTCATTGCTCCAAAGCCACTTTGAGGAAATATAAAGTGACTTTTTTGCATTGAACGGGCTCATGGTGTCTAAAAAAGTTGTCTCTTTAACAAAATGACCTTCGATTGCGCATTCAAAGCATCTTAATTGCCAAACGGGGCCTGAAATATTTACTCCGGCGATACCAAGTACCGCCAGTTTTGCCAACTAGGGATATTTGCCCATGACTCAGAATAATAAATATTGATTAAATGTTGATTAATATAAATGCATAATATATAACAATAAATATTGATAAATATTGAATAAATATTGAATAAATATTGAATAAATATTGAATAAATATTGAATACATATTTAATTAAATATTAACGATATAGTGACACAAAAGTAGGATCTTCTCACATGACGTCACATGCCGCCAGTTGTAACTGGCCAGCGGAGACGTTTTTAGCGCAACACCGAGAAACATGTCTTGGTATGGCATGCTATACAGGCTGTACGCGTTTCAAAGTTTTGTTATGGTCGACAGGGGTTGTTGGTGAGTGGGCGCATACGGACTGCTGAAACTGCTAGTTGTTTTCAGGTATGGACTTAGAGTGGTAGAACTCAACCAAACAATGTTGTTCTTCCTTTTCCCTTCTGGAGTACAAAATATTTCATTTTGTCCAGTCACAATCCTGGAGTACAAAATTTATTGGTATGCATAACACCAACAAACGCCAGTTTTTCCAACACTGTTCATTGACACAAGCATACGGCCGAGAACTGCGTCCATCATAGCGTTGAGACGATGACTTGACTTTATCTGGTTATAGTGTGATACGGCTCGTTCAGTTCCCATGCTGTGAGGGGTGAGACACATGAATGAAGCCAGGAGTTTCTGGCAGACACTGGAGCTGGTAGCCACAATAGCTTGCAGCTTTGCCCCGTTCGACACACAGCCATCACGAGCGCCACACATGCGTCTCCAGTTGTCAGCCACAGCGACTGCGAATTCGGCCACAGCTTCTTCTCCGAACAGCATCGACACCAGGCCTCGACCTTCCTTTATAAACTCCGTCACGGACTCGGCTGTGAGGAGCGTCATCAGCACTTTTACTTGTTCCTCTTGGTCAATGTTGAGTCGCTCACATAGGAAGTTTTTTGTTGCTGCCACGATCTCTGCGAACTGCTGCTATCGATCGGTTCGAGGTTGTCACGTTCTTGTTTTTTACGTTCCGATGACCTTTGTCTTCCCCGTCGGTCTGGCTGGTCCCGGCTTCTCCCGCGGTAGACGCCAAGAGAGCCTCCTCTTTGCCACCTGGCACGGGAGCGGCCTCCATCAGCTCCGGATAGTTTTTCGTTCCATCACGTGCTTCCAAGACGTCGGGGAATGTCAGGCTGTCCTGCTGAAGGCGCTTCTGCAGATGGCGGACTGACGTCATCGCGTCCGCCATGACCGCAGTCAGGTAGTGGGATCTCCCTCCGTCCTCCCACTTCGCCAGGTACCCTCGTGCCTCCGACTTGGCTTTCTTCTCTTGCGAGGCAGCGATTTCTCTCCAAACTTCTGGACACGCTGGAAGGTTTGCCAGCACGGTGTTGACCAGACTGAGAAGATGCTCAGCGAACCGCACCTCGAAGTATGCTGGAAATGCATACTTTGCTCCCGCTTTCTTTAGCATCTTCGTCCTGGACTTCGATGAGCGAAAGTATGTGGCCACGCTCAGCAAGTCAGACTTCCACAGCCGAAGCTCCGGGACAGAGTTTTCAGTGCTCTCAACAGCCAGATCGGAGCGGTGGCAGACACACCACATCACCAGCAGCTTGTGCTTGACATGGTCTTCCAGGCGTTTCCAGAGGCCACTGGACCGGCCAGTGTTGGCGGCTTCCCCATCTGTCGTTATGCCGACCAGCTTTTCGGTGTCCGCCTTGGCATGGTTCAGGGCGAGCGTAGTGGCTTCCAGCAAGCCTTCTGCACCCCCGCTCTCAGACTCGACTACGCCTAGAAAGAGAGAGGTGAGCCTGCCGCTCTCTGAGACTGTGCGGGCCGTGACGAACTTGGTGTCCAGCTGCATCCGATGCACGCTTCCATCCACCTGGATACTGAAACAGATGCCTGCGTTGATGGTGTCTGCTAGCTTTTCTGCCTCCACAGCTGCAACTGACTCTAGCATATCCCGGTACACGGCTGGATAGAGGTAGTGTAGCTCTGTTCCAGAGGGAGTTGTGGGTGTGAACTCCCACTCCCACCCATGGTCTGACATGGCGGACAGGAGCCGACTACTGTGCATTGTGGCCAGCGAACGACACGGCCATGACCACGCCGACGGTGTCTCGATCATGGAATCGCTGTACACGTCTACAGCCAGCTTAATGAGGGTCTCTACGGTGGTTGACTTGTGCCGCTTGATGATGCTGAGCCACGGGTGTTTGTCGGTTTGTCTGTTCCTCATCTCTTCCAGCTTCTGAGTCTCAGCAGCTGCGTGGTGAGGACGACCAAGAAGGTGGTCCACAACACGGCGGAGTTTCTCCACACCTTCTGCAAGCATGCCTGAGGCCGCACCGACGACTCCGTTGGCAGACGCTTTGTTTGCCGCATCCTGCTGGCTCTGACAAACCTCACAAACGATGTAGGCCCTGTTTTTACCGTCGTTTGGTCCCCTTCTGCTCTCCCTTCGCAGTAACTTGCAGTTGGATATCAGCCATTGCAGGTCGAGTTTGTACCCTTTGTACCAGTTCGATTCTGCAGGAGATAGATCAATGACAGTTTTTGCGGAACTAGCCAAACTCTTAATTTATGGAGGATAATTTACGTTATACATAGGTATGTTCGGCATTTTTGTGCTATAAGTAGGTAGGTACCTAAGATACGAAAACCATTGACCTTATATGTCGCACCTACAATCAGCAGGTCAGCACAAGTCCGCAATGAATTATTTTCGTATTTTGAATACTTTGAAGACAAAAATATGTAGGTGCCCATGTCAGGCTATCAGGTGGCAAACAGCATCCCTCACATTAAACATTTATCTTAGTGTTACTTATTGTTATGATATGGAACCGACTACCGATAACATTGTTGTATGTATGGGCGTAGCCACAGCCCCGCGGCCCCTCCCAGGTTTTCGGATTTTAAGCATTACGCCTATGGGCGTTGCATAGAAAGAATTGACTTCAAAAGTCCTTCACCTCCCCCTCACCTGTTTCCGCCTCGTGGCGACACCCTTGCTTATGATGATTATGCTTTTGGTTTAAGAGCGCCGCAACGGTACAGTTATATGGTATATAGGTGTGTACTTACCAGTACAGTGACTGAGAGCGGGCGTGGAGCCGTCACCAGCAGGACGGGCAGAGGCTGACGGCTGCTGGGAGCCGTCACCAGCAGGACGGACAGAGGCTGACGGCTGCTGAGAGCCGTCACCAGCAGGACGGACAGAGGCTGACGGCTGCTGGGAGCCGTCACCAGCAGGACGGGCAGAGGCTTACGGCTGCTGGGAGCCGGCACCAGCAGGATGGACAGAGGCTGACGGCTGCTGGGAGCTGTCACCAGCAGGACGGGCAGAGGCTGACGGCTGCTGGGAGCCGGAGGATGCAGGCCTACAAACGAGTCAATTAGCGATCAACGAAATGTGAGAGATCCATGACATCCATGACGAAAATGATGTTGCGACCACTCATTTTCTCTGCACATGATTACTTTTCAGTTGGCAAACAAATACACAATCATAATCTTCACTCTGAAAATATAGCACATCTCATAATTATCCATACCTGGTGTGTCACAGACGTGATAAAGAAAACAAATTCAACACTTAATGCACTAGATTTAATACTCTGACACCAAAAACCTTATGTTTCTGCCTTAATTCAACATTTATTTCCGAGAATGAATGCCGTAACCCCACGCATCCGCAGCCAAGGGCGGAAGTTACTTGCGATGCTGTATTATTTTTTCTTTAATATATTTGAAGATGTCATGGCCAAAAAATTTGTTTCGGATGATTCTGGTTTTCCGGCTAGGTTAGGTTAGATTATATTATGATATAATATATTTTATATTATGCAATGTTATCTGCCATTCTTACACTGCATATTGCTACTGCATATACTAGAGAACCAGCACATCCTTGGAAGTTTAGTAGGCATTATTACTAAACTTGCCTATGCAGATATATACAGTGTGACCGGAAATGAGGACGTGAAAGTTGGCCGTGATCTGCTTATGGTTGAGTCCAATTACATATGATACATAATTTTACTATGATACATAATTACATATTATACATAGTATAAAAAAAATTAAAAGAAGAAGACATTGAACACTTCATGCACTTGATTTAATGCACTTCGACATCAAAAACCTGATGGTGGTGGATTGGAGTTTAGGGGCGCGTCGACATCCAGGGTCATTTTGCACCCATTCAAAAACCTTGTTTCTTACTTAATTCAACATTTATTTCTGAGAATGAATACTCGCAACCCGACATGTCCACAGGCAAGGCCGGAAGTTCCTTGCATTGCTGTATTATTTTATTTTTCATATAGATGTGCTAGCCGAGGAATTTGTTTTGGATGATTCTGGTTTTCTGGTTAGGTTCAGTCAGATTATATTATGATATAACATATGTTATATATTATGCTACGTTCTTAATCTAGGTTGTTAGGTTTTCATTTTTTAAAATTTATTTATCTATTCATATGTAATTTTTGAACTCCTGACCATAAGCAGAACATGGAAGCGTTCTCCAATATATGATGCAGTAACAATATGCAGTGTAAGAATGGCAAATAACGGTAATCTTTACCTTTCGGCCGACACATACTGCCAAGGTTAGTGATTTGGAAAGAGGTGTCGCATACAATGTTGCATATATTTTATGACGTCATGACCGAAAAATTTGCTTTGGAGGATTCTGGTTTTCCGGTTAGGTTAGGTTAGGTTAGATTAGGTTAGATTATATTATGCTGATACATTTTGTATATTATGCTACACTATCTTGGTCTAGGTTAGGTGGTAATCTTTACCGACACCCGACTCCTGTGACGTCATTTCCGTGACTCCTGTGACGTCACTGATCCCCACTGTCCACCTCTTTACAAATCACTAACGTTGGCAGTATGTGTCGGCCGAAAGGTAAAGATTACCCAAATAACAATAACGTAGCATAATATAAATCTAAACTAACCTAGCTGGAAAACCAGAATCTGCCGAAAATGTGTTTGCCCACATGATACTTATCAACAAGATAGTATAACAAATATACATGAAGACTTCATAACTACTCACCATGAAGCACAAAGTCGATTCTCAGTTGGGAAGGATGTGAATTCAGTGTTCAGAAAGTGGTATATACCGCCCTATTTTACGGATAATGTATCACTGCCAGGCAGACTAACGAGAATAACTGGAATTTACAATGCTCACAGGGAACACAACACGGTCACTACCCCAACTGTCACACCAGTACCTAGCACCCGATTTTCTTGCAATTCGCAACCGGACAAAAAGAAAGAATCGGAAACGACCTCACCTCACGAGATCGAAACACCGGAAATACCACACACGGCGGAACACGTTCTAGGGCAGAGAGGGCGCCGTAAACCATGGAGCAATTAGCACATCACAGTGAGGAACTATGACCTACAAAAAGGCTCAAAATTGAAATGTGATAAAACCAATCCAGGAAAAAATTAAAGAAATAATACTCGTTATCAATTCTTATTGAGAACAAATATATGTAGACTAATCGAATTAAATTCACAGTCAATTTTTTTTTTGGGGGGGCGGTCTGGGTGATTCTCCGTATCCGAGTGGCATAAACAGTATTTGTGTCACAAATACGTGGCGTTCTGAACCAATGCATGCCGTAAAAACGAAAGACACTGAAATTTCTGGTTGTTTGGTTGTCTATTCTGTCACAAAGTCTTAGCAGGTTTGGAGAACGTTTTGGGCAGTTGTGGACAATTTTCACGCGCAAATTTCATTTAATATCTTTTGTGTATATGGCATAGGATTGATTCAAATTTGATAGATAAACATTTTATAGTTCGTCAGTTGATGCAGCACATCCCAATCTTTCAGGAAGCATTACAAATTCAAGTATTCATTGTCTCTCTTCGCAGCGGTTTAAAAAGCTCCCGAAGAGTGGCAGCTGTAGAGCCATGATTCTCCCCCGTCCAAGAGCTTGTATACTGGGTACTAATACTAAAGGGTACAACGGAATCTAGTAGGTTTTCTAGTTCCAGCCCTAGCGACGTGCGCAGGAATATGCGAGATTTCTAGTAGAGTCTACCAGTATTTTGGTATCTACGATGACGTCACGTAAACATTCCAAATACGCTTTAAAACCTGGCTAAGATTCATCTCTGGCGCAGCAAAGACATCCGAGTGTTGTTGTGGTTGGCCATACGGTGTTTCTGATTGTTGGCATGGGAAATTGGAATATGAGTCTGATGAATATTCTTTGGTTGGTTCTTTGGATTCCTAGGTTATTGAACATTCTCTTAAGTTTGATGCAGATTTTCCTCAATTCATAGGATACAACAGCCCCCAAATTGAAACCATGGCTGTATTTGCCAAATATGAACCTAGGCTTACCCGTAAATTTATGCTTTAATGTGTTTTATGAATCCTTGGAATTTATAATTCCAATGCAATGTTTATAAAGGTGACTAAGATGATGGATCACTCATTTTCTGTGCAAATGCTCACTTTCAGGTTGTGAGCAAAATAACACCAAAAATAGGCTTTCATTTAGGTAGCATAGCATACAAATAATGTTTGAAAATGCAGCATAACCTAACCCTAGCCTATCCTAACCTTTTGATGGAAATATCCTCATTTCCAACTATGTACATTTCTAAGCCGAGTCGGGGCGCATCCCTTTAGTAGCCGTGGGACGCATGGAGGCATCCTTCATTTGAGAAGGGATTACTTCGTGCTTTGAGTTTGGAAGCCCAGTGATGCTATCTGGTGGTAAATGTAACATGTGCGGTGATTTCGTGTTGGAATATAGGCATTTGGATAATTAATGTATGGGAAGGCAGGGAGTGAGAGTACTAATTGCTGTGGTGTAGTGTCGGCAGACATAAGCAATTAGGCTTGATTGAGTTGTTGAAATTGAATGCCTCTCATTGCTGTTGGTTTGTAAGGGTCAGTCATGATCAAAACATGATGCCTTACCTATGGATACATTGCACGGATGTACGGATATATTTCATGGATGTAGGTAGATAGGCACCTCGGCACTACTTTTTCCTTTGGTTTTTTATATTTTTATTTGATTCTGTGAATTTTTTTAATACGATGTATTTTAACGTGATAAAAGCGATGCGACCACTCAGTTTCTCTGCAAATGATCACTTCAGTCTCCATCCCACACTGAGTAGGTAGGTACCTACCATGTTTTTTTTGCCATCCCACTTTCTAAGAAAAAAATATGCAGTGGCCAAGCATGGCTTGCACCTACCAAGGTATAAATAAATGTATTCCCTTCATGTCTCTTTAATCACATTTGTGTATGGACTAATCTAGTTTGCTTTCTGGTTCTGGCCTTTTATTCTTCTGAGCACTTTTCTTCTGGTCAGAGCATTTTTCATGAATGGAAAATGTACAAATGAAGGCATGGATGTTTATTTATTCACATGTGCCAGACATGACAATGACCTTGTACACACGTGACTTGCACCATTTTATTAAACATTCAATGTTGTTAAGGCCGCATGGGAATCACAACTTTGGCCTCCATTCTGTATGCTGGTAAGTTGTCATTCTTCAAATATCATGGGAATCTTATCTTCTGTTCTGCTCCTTGCATTCTCTTTGAATGTTTCTGTAGCTCTGATGATCACCTGAAATAATAAATGTACATTAATCCCAATGATGTGGCCAAGTTGTGTCAAGGGCCCAAATGGTTATACAAGATGATTACTTGAACTACAGTGGATCTCATTATCACTACTAGCCATAGGTCACAATATAGCCCATGGTGCATGCTGCTCACATGAATATGCTGAACATATATGAACAGAGAATATGTTACTCAGGCTATGTTCACAATTATCACCATTTGATGCTGGCAGAACTAGCTGGGATTGTTTGTTATGCATTAGCTCTTCATCTGATATTTGGCAATGCAAGGAGTGGAATTTTTTTGGGAGTGTATAATTCTTTGGACAGGCAAATGTTCAAAACGGCCATTTTTCCAACACTGTATGTGTGTGTGTGTGTGTGTGCATGGTCACGGGTGTGTGGGTGTGTATGTATGCATGGGGGTGTATGTATACATGTGTGTGCACGTGCGTGTGCGTGTGTGTGTGTGTGTGTGTGCATGTGCGTGCGTGCGTGCGTGTGTGTGTGCTTAACCATATATAGAAGCTGAAAAACACCCAACCATAGTTCCTCCCACATTCCACCCAGTAACCAGCCCTGGGCAATAGCAATCAGCTGCTGGGGTGTCCTTTAGCTACATATGTGACGCTTCTAGGCGATTATGATCAATGTCATTTGTGTATATCTACGAGCGCCAAATTGACCAATTAGAGTGCAGTGTTATTGTGAAAATAGCAAGAATAGCTTTTGTCGAACGCTTCGTCTATGGGTGAGTCGCGTGCATTATAGGTTGGATAGGTTGTGTTCTGGAATGGTTATTATTATCGATACGCCACATAGTTGGACCTGCATGTTGTGCATGGTGATTTTTGTCTCCCTCAAATAGGACTTTCTTTTGTGCCAGAATGCAGCCATCAGTCTGGCACAGCATGTTGTAGCTTTTCCGGTTTCCAAGAAATCCGAGGAACGCCAATGCATGTATGAAAGCTAGCTGTGAGGTATGCTGCTTTGGTATCTCCAACAATACCGCTGCTTTTAGGTTATTTACCATGAATGGAGAGGTAGATAGGCACCTGCCTGTTTGTTATGCATCAAGTAGTTACACACCTATATGTCGCCTGACTTTTTAATGTTACTTTAAGTTAAAACTTTTTAAATTTAATCCTATACTTTAACAAATGACAAGTGGCCATGGTCCAGACTGCAAAGTATGGCAAAGAGCTCTGGTCTGTGGGACAATCAGGGGTGGAGCCTTGGATATATTTTTAGGCCTCATGCTCAGATCATAACCACCATATGCCATTTCCACCACAAGTCTATGGGCATATGTTGGCTGTGGGTATGCACCATACATATGCTGTATACCCAGACTGCAAAGTATGGCAAACAGCTCTATGAGGCCCACCAGCAGTGAAAAAATAGGCATCCAAATGCACAGGTAAGACAAAAACCCACACCGGGGAGATTAAATGCATGCACGAAATGCAAAAAAAAGTAACTTGAATAAGAAAATTTGTGAATTTCCAGTTTGTTGTAATTTCTGATTTCTTGGAAATTATTTTGTATGCAATGTTTATAAATGTGCTGAACATGATCTGACCATTCAAAGAAAATTTGTGAAGTTCCAGTTTGGTGTAATTTCTGATTTCTTGGAAATTCTTTTTCTACTGCAATGTTTACAAATGTGCTGACATGATCTGACCACTCATTTCCTCTGCAAATGCATACTTTTCAGTTGGGAGGCAAGATAACACCCAACAATTTTGAATTGCAGAATTTGAAGAAAGTTTGCAATGTTGGTGATGTCTTTACATTGATTGGTTGACAGGTATATTTATGAGCAGGGAAAAAAACACTAAAGCAGCCCATTATAATCCTTTCTAGCTTTACCTGAGGTGCAAACATGTTTTGAGAGATTGGATCTCTGAAAAGGTGCCTTTGGTCCCACTTTGATGTTAAGTAGCACAATAATTACATTTTCCAGTCTTCACGTATTTTTCATGGAGGACACATGAAAACACCCATGTAGTGCATGGACAAAGGTTCAATATAATATGAGGGCATAGGTAGAGTTGCACTTGACTGCCTGACTTGGTGTGGATCTTGTGACATTTGGCATACAAATAAAAATAAAAATGTACATTTCTCTACAACTGGAACATTCCTGTTGCAGTTTTATATGTCACAGTAAGAGTGTATCTGCAACAGAAGTGGCTGCATCAGACTTACCTGTTTGCAGTGTATAATAACTATTTCTCCAACTTTTGGAATACATTTTTTCCAATGTTTGCTCAGCCATTTATAGAAAGCCATGTTTGTGGCATATGTTTGATTTGTTTTTACTACCTGCTATTAATGAACTTAAAAGTAATTGCATTACAACAACATTATTAATAACCAAAGCACGGGACGAGTGATCTAGGGGTAAGATGCTCGTCTCACAATCGAAAGGTTGTGGGTTCGAGTCTCACCTGTCGCTACTCTTCGCCCACGACCAATCGGCGTGAGAGATTGGCGACGCTACAGGACTCAACGGTCGACGTGTTGTAAAACCAATAATAACCAACCAATAACCAAAGCAGTTCAATCTGATTTTCTTATCTGTGCATTATGCGTGACACTGTTTAGTTCGTTAGTATTTTTTTGATGATATTATTTTGATGTTTCAGTGCTTCTGGAAATCCTGAGCCAGCAGCAGAGCACACTGGAAACAGTTATGTTCACTAGCCTGATGATGTTCTGCCTGAACCTAAGGATCCTGATGCTGGTCCCAATCCCAGCTGTCCATCACCAACACAGGGTGACATGAAGAAGCAGTTGGAGCTACTTCAGCAGGAGCTCAGCAAGTCTCAGGGTGCATTGGTTGTGGCAAAGGGCACTGCTGCTAGAGAGATGGTGAACATGCTCAAAGTTCTCACAAAAAGAACACCAGCTCGTCACCAGTCGAACTGCTGCATCGGTGCCTCCCCGGTCGTGTCATGCCAGGCGCCAGTGCGACCAGAGGCCGGGTCGTTAGCCGATTTCCCGAGCTCGGCTCTTGACCGGCCCAGCGGTACTAGTCGGGAGGCGTCGACCGGCAGCGCAGAAGGTGACCTGCGGTGCTTCAGAAGCAGCTGTGGCTCGGTCCTGGAGAGGACAGAGCTGGTCGGAGGCGAATTGGACGGTGGACCGGGGATCGTCTATCTGCAACAGCTGGGTGTGCAGGAGACGGTCGCAACAGAGCTTTCTGAGGGCGAGCAGCAGGCTGCTCGATATGGCATGGCCTATGTCGCCGGCTACATCGGCGCCAAGTGCGCAAAGAGGAACCTCAATTACCGGGCTCTATCTGCTCTACAAGCAGTGATAAATTATTCGTGATATAGGGTGGAATATACCACTTACTGAACATTGAGTCGACATCCTTCCCAAATAATTATCGACATCGTGCTCCTTGGTGCGTGCTTGTGAAGTATCATGTCTCGTTTATAGCACTAACCCGTATATATGTATCATGCTTATGCTCATAACCGATCCGGGATCGTGATAACAAAATTATCGTAGTGCAATTTCATGCAAAGGGTTTGCCTATAATGCGCTATGTTATACATTACCAGTGTAAAGCATAGATATTTCCATCGTTATCATTGATATCGGTATCTCCAAATTAGGTACCTATCAATACATGCAAAATGGATAATTATATGGTACTATGAAATTGTCAGAAAACTGGGCTTCAAGTACCTAAATATTTTAAACAGGATTATTTCCATAGCGATTTCGTCATCCCGCTGTACTCGTTTCGACATCCCACACCTAACGAGAAATCAGTATTTTAACACTGCTACAAGAGACAGTGCAGAGGAGGTGCTGGTAGCAACCGAATGGATCAGGCTGCTGAGTCAAGGTGCACTCCACATTCCGTCCGCTCAGTGGATGGAGTGCCTCGACCAGTTCGAGGTCGTGTTTTGCGCCTTGCATGCTGGCAAAGGAGTATTGCGTCGGACCCCTAAACAGGCGATGAATAAGCTTAGTCGGACTGCTGGGGTTACCAAAGGCCTGGCCTAGTTGCTGCAGGAGAGGTGGCCAAGTGTCAGCACTGAGCCCCTGACGCTCTACAGCCGACTGCGCTAGCTGACGCGGCGCGCAGAACAGCTGAGGAGCGCTTGCAGAAGGCTGACATGCTCTCTGTAACTGACCCCGTCAAGACGCCAGAAACCCGATATATATATAGATATATATATATATATATATATATATATATATATATATATATATATATATATATATATATATATATATATATATATATATATATATATATATATATATATATTATATAATTATATATATATATATATGTATATATATATATATATATATATATATATATATATATATATATATATATATATATATATATATATATATATATATAGTAACAAGTGTTTCCACCACTCCATCCTGTTCGGGAAGGGGCAACCATCTAGAGCCAGAGTAGTTGAAGTCTGATTAATTTGAATTTTTATACTATGAACTAAAACAAACCGTAACCTCCCGCTTCCGCAATGCGTGTTCCTCTCGCTCAAAGTGTATGGGTCTAAGCCAAACGCGCGTCACCAGTGCGAGGGGAAAGCACGAGAAGAAAAATTGAGACCTGCAGCTCCCTCCCCCCCTCTTCCCCTCCTCCCCCCACACACACACACCCTGGGATGCCAAGATTTAGCATGGGAGTCGATAAGGATCGAATGATAGCCCTCTCGCAGCCTCTACCCATTGAGAGCAAGGGTGGCGGGATCTAGTTTGGTTATGAGGCAAGCACTCATGTTGGACTCGTTATTTAAGAGAGGAATACGCCATGCTTATGGCATCAATCATGCATCGTCGATGCATCCACCATGGTTTGCGGAACGGCAACCGGGGACCTCTCCATCCCCCTCCCCGGGGTACTCTGACTTCAAAAGGCAGTCAGTATTGACCGCTCGATATAGCCCCTTTGAAAGCAGTTCTGGCGCCCCGCTATGCTGGCACCTACACGAATCACGGATACACGGAAAATCCACATACACTGAATACCCCCCCACCCACACACACACATACACGGAAAATCCACGTATTAATAATATTATTGGAATATTCACTATTCGCGCATGCATACAGTCGTCGCATCATAAACGTAGCTTTAAGTTCCTCCACAAATTGGTTGTAAGATCACCGTTGCATGCCACACTGGCGGATCCAGGGAGGGGCCATTCCGGCCATGCCCCCCCCCCCGAAGCGATTAAAAGGGGGGCCGTAGTGTCTTTTGCCCCCCCCCCGAAACCAAAAGAAGTCAACTAAATTAAAATGCAGTAGCCTTTGCGAGGTTAAAAAATAGCGTGTGGATGAAAGAATCTCCAATTTTAAAGGATTTTTTTATTAAAAATAATTGTTTGGAAGCCAGTATCATAGCATAGTAGATTCTGACACACATCGAGGGTTTCATGCTGCTCAAGTTCTGCTTACATAAAGACATTGAGCCACAAGGGCCCTTCTTGGTTGCACTTTGGACGCTGAACCAGTTGCCCACCAAATCTGTCTATCAGCCCTCACTGGAATACAGAAAAACAAGCCCCCTATTCTTGTAATGATGCCGTTTCTCTGCCGTTGCCTATTCTTGATTGTCTATGCCGTTTTTAAAGATGTTCAGTGTGTTGCTACTGACAATGGCTCCTGGCAGCTGGTTCCAGTGTTCGACTACCCTGTTGGTGCAGAAAGGCTGTCTTAACCTTGTCCTGCTGTGATTAACTTTAATTTTGAATTGATGCCCTCTAATTGCATCATTTCTGTTAAATTCAAACATTTCCCTGAGATATCCCTGTTCCTGACCATGAACAAATTTAAAAACCTCGATGAGATCTCCTCTCAGCCTTCTATATCTAAGTGAAAACATATTCAATGTCTTCAATCTTTCCTCATATGCCAGGTTGCCTATACCATTAACCATTTTGTTGCCCTCTTTTTACTCTCTCTAAAAGCCAACAGTCTTTCTCATAACTAGGGGACCAAACTTGGACACAGGATTCTAAATGTGGCCTGACATATGCACAGTAAAGCTTCCTGATGACCTCCTCACTTTTGTATGACACATTCCTCTGTATTTCCCCAAGCATTCTTAGTGCCTTCTTCCTGGCTTCTTTGGTCTGTTCTGATGCCCACAATTTTGTGTTCAAAATAACACCTAAGTCCTTCTCCTGCTGAGTCACAGATACTACTTGGCCACCCATCAAGTATGGCGCCTTCATATGCTGCCTACCTACATGCATGACTTTGCACTTATCAAAATTAAACTTCATTTGCCATTTTCGGACCACTTCACAAGGTCGTCTAAGTCGTTCTGCAGCAAAACCTGCTCATTGTGCCCTGTTATTGCCCTAAAGATCTTTAAATCATCCGCAAATTTCAAAACCTTACTGCTTAGGCCACATTCAATGCTATTCACAAATATAATGAACAATAGTGGCCCCAGTACCGACCCCTGACGGACTCCACTTAGAACATTTTGCCATGATGACTTTGTACCATTTAGCATCACTCTCTGCTGTCTATCTGAAAGCCACACCTCTATCCATTTTAGGATGCTACCTGCAATGCCATGGACCTGAAGCTGCATCATTAACCGTTTATGGGGTACCTTGTCAAAGGCCTTACTAAAGTCAAGATATGCTACATCAACCTGATTTCCCTGATTAAATTGTTCTGTAGGAAAATTCAAAAAGTCCAAGAGATTTGTGAGACACGATCGCCCTTTTCTAAACCCATGTTGAGTATCTTCAATCAATCTGTTTCCTTCCAGAAAACTAACTATTCTATCCTTGATAATTGATTCGAGTACCTTGCAGACTAGGGATATGAGGCATACTGGCCTATAATTTTCAACTTTCCCTCTTTCGCCTTTCTTGAAAATAGGAACTACATTTGCCCTTTTCCAATCTGTTGGAATTTCATTTTGTGAAACTGACCTACAAAATATACTAAGTGGAATTGCGAGTTCCTTTTCAGCTTCCCGCAATACCCTAGCATAAATTCCATTAGGTCCTGCTGCCTTGTTTGGCTTTATTTTTCTGATATAATTGAAAACAACATCACTATCAATGAAATCAGCATCGTGTATCTGATCCCCTGTCACTGAACTGTGGTTCACGGTCGGCAGATTTGTCACATCCTCCACTGTAAACACTGATTTAAACTGCTTGCTCAGCTCCTCAACCATCTCACCATCCTCGCTCAATATAGTCCCATTTACTTCCAGTGGACCAATTGTGCTTGAAACTTTACTTACAGCAAGAGTTGACAAAATCGGATCCGCCAGTGTGTACACGTGCACGAACGTTGACGTGGTACAAGACGTTAAACGTGAGCGTGAACGTTTTGGTAAACTAGAACAAAAATCCGCTCACAGAAATGGTGGAGGTAGGCGGGGCTACGCAGGAAATTATGTTGTGAATTATTATTTAATTTTAATTTTAATTATTTTTAAAATGGGCTCCTTTGCCAGATAGTAGTCGAAAGCCGGTTCTTTTAGCCAAAAATAGTGGGAGAATGGGCACCCTCCAAATCCGTTCGACCCCTCCCCTGATGCAATTCCTAGGTACACCACTGGGGGGGAAGGGTGACGCCGAAAACCGAAAGTTACCCCCCTCCCCCCAAACCAGTGAGCTAGATCCGCCAGTGACATGCCATGTGTGTGAATAGACTAGGGCATGAAAATAATTGTTTTGTTTGACGGCCTAGTTCAAGTAAAATAAGAGCTAATTTCATGTATTTATTTCAAGACCATGTATTTTTGTACTTGCGAGATTTAACAAACCGATTCCATAAAATGGATTAATATTTGGTTTGTGTCAGAACACAGTCAGATACATTTCACAAACATGAGCAAAAATGAAAGCGGCAAGACAACAGTATACAGGGGAAAACCGAACACGTGAAGTCAATTTATAAGACGTCAAGTCAAGAAAACACTTGAACAACAATCAGGTAGTTCCCAGTCTCTACCACCTTTTGTTTTAGTTCTATTAATTTTTTGTAGTACTGCACCTCACGCATCCCGTGCTAAGGAAATGGGAGTTTTTCAAGGTCATTCTTGTTTACGCTTCGGGCCGCTCTGCAGGGAAGTCAGCTGGCGTTATTGTGCAACCTGACTCGATAGGCTCAATTCTGGTCGAAGCGCCCTAAAGCCCAAATAACTGACTCGATAGGCATTGCCAGCAACAAGCTTATGCTTAGCTGGATGGAGTTGTGGGAGGAGCCTAAGTAAACAAAAATGCATTTCAAATTAGGAGTGCTCACTGCCATCTCGTCACAAACCAGCTACTAACATTATAGTTTAGGCCTTAACTTCTTTCTGGAATGGATCTAGGGCCAGTCATATGCCTCCTTTGGGTATGACTACATACAGCATTCTTTATTGCTAGTTTTATTGCTCTAACACTGGGTGCCTTTTATGCTTGTTTATTTGTTTTCTATCTTTTAGCTGGGAGTGCCGTGACTTTACTGTTTATTTTATGGTGGTAACGTAAGGTGCTTGCAGTCGTTGGGTAAGGGGAGGGGCACTCCTGGTCACCTGATCTTGGGTGACTGACCGAAAAAAAAGAAGACAAAAAAACACCAAGCAGACACAAACTAATTCCTCTATGCTAACAGGGGACGAGTGGTCTAGGGGTAAGATGCTCGTCTCACAATCGAAAGGTTGTGGGTTCGAGTCTCACCTGTCGCTACTCTTCGCCCGCGACTAATCGGCGTGAGAGATTGGCGACGCTACATGACTCAACGGTCGACGTGTCGTTAAACCAATAACCAACCAACCAACCTCTATGCTAACAGAAACCTAAGCCACGTGGCCCCTTCAACCGTCTACAAAGCGTCCACGAGGCCGATCGATAATTCTAGAAGCTTAGAATACCTAGGATAAGTCTAATATACCCAATTTAAACAATCTAATCTCTCCTTCTTAACCTAGGCCTGCAATAGAACAAATCCTCCCTCCACTAACCATCTGTGCCCAGTCTTTTACTCACGGTTGTCCCTCGTCACGGGAGCGCAAAAAACAACCGGTAAAAAATAACGACCGGTCGCAACGAGGGCAGAGCAGTGAGTGAAATACTCGGCACTACTTAGCAATTACATTCATCTCCTACTCATATGGCGCCCATCTAAGGCAAACACGTCTAGCCTCCGACAAAAGTCACCCCAAAGATCCAAAAACCTCACAGTATTATCCACACAGTGGACAGCCGCTGGGCCGACGAATGGGCCCAAACCGATACGAAGGACCCTGGACTGACGGGGGAGGCTCCGGGTCGTTGGAAAGGCCCTCGTCTTGACGGAGAGAGCCGAGACCAGTAAAAAAGACCCTGAGCCTACGGAGAGGGCCCTTGAGCCGACGAAGACGGCCAATGGCCACCAGAGATGACATTCACTGGAGATGGTCTTGGCTCATTGTAGTCCGACTGTACCTCAAACATTAATAAAATGCATGACTAAAGACCACGCTACGATTGACTTCAAGAAAACCGAACGCCAGGATATGCTTGGGGATACTGAAATTAGATGAACAACTTGGAGTTGAATTTGGTCCGGCCAGCTCCAGAAATACAACGCTGAGCGACACTGGATTCCGGCGAGCAACAGCTTAGTCTTTACACACAATATCTTCAGGCATGCTGGAATCATAACACCACACAATTACATTACATTAAACCCCTTCTCTCCCAATGGTCCTCTTCCCAACAACACATACGAGGTGCTTGTTTCCCGGCTCCGACTCGGACACACCAAGCTCACCCACGATCACCTCCTCCGCCGGCCTCGCCGCGCTTCACTTTGCAGAATGTGTGACATGTATAACTGTCGACCATGTTTTGCTTACCTGTCATATATATCATTTACAGCGTCGCCCTCTTCTTTCTTACATCGCCCAACATCGCCTTCCACTTTCGCTGCCAATCCTTCTCGGTGACGAGCACCCGGAGCTCCTTGAGCTACTATTCGCCCTTCTACATAGCACCAAACTAGACTAAGCTATTTTAAGCCAAACGCTATCATCCTCTCCTCTGTCGTATACCACATACATATAGATTATTTCGCAATAGGTAGGCAAGGACCGATCGAATGTGGCAAAAACGTACGGTTCCCCATATATTGCGCTTGGTTGTTTACCTTTGGGGTTTCCATGCAGCTTGGTTTTCCATGCAGCTTGCAGATTTTGCCGGTCGATATACGCGATTTTCTGCGTACCTGCTTAGAAATGACCGGCGCGTCGTTTAAAGCAAGAAAATGGAAATCTGCGGAAAATTTCGAGTTGGGGGGCCGTCGAAGTAAAAAAAATTGGTAGCGCCAGACCGCAAAAATCGACGCTGATGCGCCTCCCGTATATCCGCAAAAGGGAAGTGTTCTTGGCAACACTAGCGACTTGTTTGATGTATATTGATATGCTATATAGTTTTAAAGTCATGTTAGGTCACCGAGGTCAAGTCAGGTGAAGTTCATGACGGGTTAATGGAACCAAACTTGGTCAACTGGAATGTTGTCATAAATGCACTACTGCTTGTCATTGTGTACTGTTTGTCATTGCGTTCCCATACTTTATTCATGTACTTCACTCCTTTCCTCCTTTCTTCGCGAAACCGATTGCACCGAGCTGCCCGATGGAGCAGTCTGGCGGGCGGCCCGGTTCCGGTAACTGGAGCAGGTCACTGACCTGATAGCGTGCTGCTATATAGGTGACCTGAGGTCAAATCTGTATTGCATTATTCGTTATGTCCAAAACATCACTGATGCCCATTTTGAGCATCTAAACAATACAGCGATCCATAACAATGACAAGCCAAGCCACGCAAAACAAGAAAATCTTGACAAGGTGACCTCATTTGACCTTGAAGATATTTGACCTAAGGTCATGAAATTTGCACACAATAGAGATCACTACAGCCCATCCACCCTGCGAATTTGGTTCCTCCAGCTTTAATAGGAGCCGAGATCTTGTGGGGGGCGGAATCCGCCCCCCCTCCAGTGCGCGTAATTTTCAGAGGCCCTCCAGGGCGCGTGTTAAAGCTAGAGTAACGAAATTCGCAGGATGGATGGGTACGGTAGTGAACTCTATTGTGTGCAAATTGAATGACCTTAGGTCAATATCTTCGAGGTCAAATGAGGTCACACATGTCAAAATTTTCTTGTTTTGCGTGGCTTGGCTTGTCATCGTTATGGATCGCTGTGATTGTGTTTAAATGTTCCAAAGTGGGCATCAATGATGTTTTGGACATTACTAATGATGCAATACAGATGCTAGGCCCGGAATTTGACCTCAGGTCACCTATATAGCAGCACTTTATCTGCTAAAGACCATCCGAAGGGGGGCAAATTGGCCAAAAATGGCGCCAAATACGCTCAGGACGCGTCTGCTCAGAAAACACGTTCCAGATCCCTGACAGATCACGCTGGGGCCACAAAAATCGCACCGTAACCCTAACAACATGCCCGAACTGCCCCCCTAAAAAAAATCATTCGGAGACCGGAAAATCACGCAGCCAAAAACGATCGCACCAAAGACCATCCAAAAACGCATCGGGCCCGGCAAACATCGCAACGGGATCCCGAAATATTACGCTGGGGGCCCCAGAAATCATATCTGGGTCTCAAAAATCACACTGTGGCCAGGCAACGATAAAGTCCCCCCACCCCCCCTATCAATACCGGCTCCGAAAATCATCTTGGCACCCGAAAATCGCGCTAGAGCTCCAAACAAAACTCGTCAGCGCTGGAAAAAATCGTTCCGGGTTCCGACACATCACGTTGGGGCCACATCAAATCGTTGAAGGGCCCCAAATATCACACTGGAACTCTCCCCTTCCGTCATCCAAAAACAAATGGCCAATCCAATTCTGTAGGTGACAGACTGGACAGTTTTTCATCTCTGCTCCCGATGAAGCGGCTGTATTCGTGCCTATTTGAGATCTTCAATTCTGGCGTGTCTTGCTCCTCTATGTGAGCGTCACACAGAAACTAAAAAAATGAGGAAGTGGTGCTGACGATGATGGGGCCCCAGAACTTTGAGCGCCTAAGCTGAAAGTTCGTCCCACCCACTCCGAAGACCGTGGCGGGGCCCTAGTTGTCCTACAGGTGTAGGCGTGTTTAAATGTCCTTACATGTGGATTGGCCAGTGCAGGAGCGGAACTTTTGATATTTTTTTTTTGTGGGGGGCAGAGGGCAGTTAAATTTGGTTGACAATATTTCCACTGAACGCCCATGAGCCTCGTGTTGAATCCCCCAAAATTGGGCAGGCCAAGTGCCCACCAACGCCTATGTGGAAGGTTCGACTTCTGGACCGCCACCATCCTGTTCTGTGAGCCTCATGGATAAGAACCCGAAAGTTGGTGATCTATTATCCCTAACCTGTTCAGCTGCATAGCCGACACAGTCGATGTACCCCTAAACTCCGCCACCCAGTTAACATGTTAGAAGATGGCTGTTTATACAATGCAAGTGGCTGGCCATCTGCATGTGCAGATGGCCGAGTTGCACTCCGCTGCGCATGTGCACAACGGCGACACGCACACCTAGAGCCGCAGATATATTGGAACACATCAGCTTTACATCACCGGCTATTTGCTATCGAGACTTTTCTAGGTTACAAATTGAACACATTTCCCGCGACACACCGGATGTCGCGATAAATTAAAACCCGCTCAATTCGTGTCGAGATAAGTGGGGAAAACTAACATGTGTGTCGACCATTAGATTAAACCAGAATGCAATATTAGTTCATAGCACATATTCGTCTATGTTTAATTATGAAACATTGCATGAAAACCAAAACGTGGGACCCGTGTCACCTCCAAGAGATATTAGATAAATATATACCGATCGCTTCCGCGTTAGACCGTTGAGCGACTTAAGTATATTTCATGGTAATGTCCATGGACATTAAGTAGGAATAAGAAAGGAAATATCTCCTACACCAACTCACGTTTTCGTGCAGATCGTGCTCTGCAGAAGTATGCATGCAGATGCAGAAGGAGTTATTACCTCTCGGTAATATCTACTTACTCTGACCTGAATGTCTCAAATAAATAATCTGAAATCACAATAAAAGCGCACCGATTATGTTTGGTGCCCGTAGAAGGACAACTTCATTTTATCTTTTAAACGATGCTTTCCACTCTCAAGACGAACACTTAACAAGCGTTAAATGTTCGTCAGAATTGACCGATACACATTGCACTTAGGCTAAATACCGCAGAACTATTCGCTACCACTACGAGAGACTTACGAAATCATTATCTTCCGTTGGCGTTCCGTTCCAAAAGCACAACAATTTGCCTCCGATTAGGCGAACACCCACATTCGGCACACCCAAGTTAAATAATGAAATGCAAATAATTCCCAGTATAAATTACCAGAGCTTGCAGGGATGTAGCGAAATTGAGAATGGTGAAATCAATTGAGATTCGCAACTATAAGCCGTCATTAAGCACGCGCACACACACCACACACACGCGCACGCGCACGCGCACACGCACGCACACGGACACGGACACGGACACGGACACGCGCACGCGCACGCGCACGCGCACGCGCACACGCACACGCACACGCACACGCACACGCACACGCACACGCACACACACACACACACACACATCCTCCAATGCCTTATAAAACCTGTCGCGTAGCAGTGGTTTTAATTGTACCTCAACTGCTATCATATGCATGCATATATGCATGCATATGCATATGCTCGGCAGCAGTCCTTCATGTATATGCTATCAGTACACAGATGGACCAATGTACTCAGCATGGGCATGGGAACAAGCGTTATTCATTTATCTGGTCGTGATGCGTGATAATCTTCGTATATGTGGGTGGCCTGGTTTTGGTAGTACGACCTTTGGCGCTCGTTTTATCGAATTGCATCATTCTGTTTAATGTTGTTGTGTTTTTGTTATAGCATGTACCCTCTGAATATGGCTCGGTTCTGAAATATACGTGTATTTGTGTCTATTTTTATCGACATTCCCTGTTTAATTTGAGAAAAAGGCTGTCATGATGTTCTTCATCAACGAAGTTCGAGAAAGACACGTATTGTTCACCCCTGTCAGGCGACTTCGAGCGGATGCTGGACGCGGTCGGCGGCTTCGGCCGCTTCCAGGTGCGCCTGCTGCTGCTGATGCAGCCGCCGTTCATGTTCTTCGGCCTGACGTACTACACTCAGGTCTGGCTGCTGCTGACGCCGGACCACTGGTGCAGCGTGCCTGCGCTGGAGGAGCGTGGCTGGAGCGCCGCCGACGTCCGGAACGCGTCGGCCCCGCTGGAGTGGCGCGGTGGCGTCGCCGCACACTCACAGTGCACCATGTACGACGTCGACTTCTCGACGGTCGACCTTTCATCGTGGTCGCCCGGCAACGACACCCCGGTTGTGGCGTGCAGGCACGGCTGGGCGTACGACTTTTCGATCACCTACCCGACCATCGTGTCCGACAACGACTGGGTGTGCGACGGCGCGTGGAAGCCGGTGCTGGTGTCCACCCTGTTCTTCGTCGGCTCCATGCTGGGCAGCACCGTCTTCAGCTGGATGGCCGACCGGTTCGGCCGGCTGCCGACGCTGGTGGCGATCAACGTCACCTGCTGCGTGTCCGGCTTGCTGTCGGCCTTCGCCACGTCCCTGCCGACGTTCGCCGTGGCGCGACTCGTGTTCGGCGTGGGCAACAACTTGCAGTACGTCGTCGCCGTGACGCTGATGACCGAGTTCGTCGAGAACCGGCACCGCGCCACGGTCATCAACGTGCCGCTGGCCACCACGTTCTGCCTCACCGTGACACTTCTGCCGTGGGTGGCCAAGGCGATCCACAATTGGCGGTACTTGGCGGTGGCGGTGGCGCTGCCGATGGGCTTCGCGCCGCTGTACTACGTGCTCGACGTGCCCGAGTCGTGCCGCTGGCTGCAGCACACGGGCCAGATCGCGCGCGCCGTCCGACAGATGAGGCGCATCGCCGCCGAGAACGGCCGTCAGGTGCCCGACCAGGTGTGGGAGGAGTTCTCGGCCGCCGCGCAGCGGCGACACGAGCAGCAGCTGACCGAGAAGCCGCCGACCCTGCTGGACGTGATGCGGCCCCCGCGCCTGCGACGTCGCCTGCTGGCTCTCACGGTCAGCACGATGCTGACCGCGCTGCAGTTCGACCTGATGGCGCGCGCCACCGAGTTCGGCGTGGACGTGTACACGGCCCAGTCGGTGCTGGGAGCGGCCGAGGTGCCGGCCGAGCTGGTCACCTGGCTGCTGGTGGACACGATCGGCCGCCGCCTGACCGCCATCGGCGCGTTCGCGTCCACCAGCGGAACGGCGGTGGCGCTGGCGGCGCTGCTCCACCGCGGAGGCACGCCGGTCGTGGCCGTCGCGCTGGCCGTCCTCTGCCGCTGCAGCGCCACCGTCGTGCTGAACGTTCTGCTGCAGCTGCAGGTGGAGCTGGTGCCGACCGTGGCGCGCGGCCGCCTGCTCGGCATGATGAACGTGGCCGGCCGTCTGAGCACCGTGCTCAGCCCGGCGATCTCCCAGCTGAAGCGCGTGCAGCGCGGCCTGCCGGCGCTCGTGGTGGCCGCCGTGGCGCTGGCGGGCGGCGCCGTGTTCAGCACTCTGCCGGAGACCATGGGACACCCTCTGCCCGACACACTGGACGAGGGCGAACTGTTCGGCGAGGGACAGCGCTACTGGCAGTGCTTCTGGCAGAGACCGTG
>JAOTOM010002029.1:0-87925 GCA_034440615.1 Ashinkailepas kermadecensis | reverse complement strand
CTATTTATATCTGATGGAAATGACTAAAATGGCCCAAATTCGATGTCAAAGTTTATTTTAAAGCCATTTTCATGAGCATCGGTGCAGTAGTTACTGAGATCGTTCATCGGCATTTTCTATTCTTGTGATTACAGTGTTTCCACCCCATTTGGGGGCAATTTCAAGACATTTGAAGGCAAATATGCATTACGGTTGTAAGTCAAAACCACTAGACTAATTAAAAGACATCTATTACTGCACCTTTCATCGACATCCACTTTGTAATTACTGAGATCGTCCATCGGGCAAAAAAGTGGGCATTATAGATCCTCCCGCTTATGCTCGCCATTGTGGATTGTGTACACACACACACATGTTCCCAAATTATATGTGATTCGATTACCTATGATGTCTGCTATACAGGGGTGTTGGTTTGTATAATTTTGGAGGGCCATGAGCCCCCTCAATGTTCAATTGTGCCCCTCCAATAGTGAATTTGTCCCCCTCCCCAGTATGAAGTGGAAATGGGTATGCAGCAAAAAGCATAAAACTGCGGGCTGTGATCAGAGCGGGAGCGCCGATGGGGGCCATCGGATGATGGTCCCATCGATGGTCCCGTCGATGGTCCCGCCGGTAGCCTCGCCGATGGTCCCACGGACGGTCCCACTGATTCGGACATGACACACATGTCGACATGCACGCCTGAAGATGACAATTTGGACGGTAGATTGTGGATGTAGTGGCCTTGCTTCAGTACAAATTGCATGACCTTCATAGTCAAATGACGTGATCGGCTCCCTCACCGCACCGCCACTCCACAGTGCCGACGAAGCCTTTGTGACCTTGAACGCCTGCCGGCCGCCGCCATATCTGTCGATTTGGCACCTCAGCAATTCCTATATTTACTAACGGATTTCGGTTTTGTGTTGCATAGAATGCGCTTATCAATTTTAACAAAGTCACAACATTGCATTACAATATCGTCGCCCGTTTATGAGATAATCTAAAAAACAGAAGTGGACGTATATCGCCCTCCCCACTCCTTCGGTGCTCGTGTGAAACGGCCACATCTTATGCATATATCAATCTTGTAGCACTTTGCCCCCCCCACCCACAATAATTTTAATAAAACAACACCTATGCTGCTATACCATACTCTTCCTTCATAGTATGGTATATTTTTAATTGTCATTAATATAGGTATCTATATGTTATCTGTGTACCAAAATATACCAAAAATGTCCACTAATGGGTGCGCTATTGATTCAAAATTTAGTTTCAAGTACTTATACGATAGTTCCGGCTAAATCATTTCCATTGCAAATTTCGACATCCTACTGTAGTTGCTTCGACATCTCACACCTAATGAAAAACCATTATTTTAACACTGATCTTACAAGTAATGCACTGAAGTGGCCGGACATTTTAAATGTTGAATATACCTACCAATCATCGGTTCCCACAGGACGTATCATCTTACGTAGGTACCCACCACCCCACCTTCTTCCTGGCATATGTGAATCTGGTTTCATACATGAGTGCACCTAGTTCCATATGTGGCACTTGGCTTCAAATGTGTTCGGTTACGACTGTGCTACATTATTGGCACATGGTCGACAGTTTGCATTTTGTTGGTGACCTGAGTTACTGTGTGTGGATGAAAAAACTTCCCTGAAGTATTGCAATTTTAGTAACAGCTATGTATTTGCGTATTAAATCACCTATATTGTGTAGCCATTAAGTATATGCTCCAACAATATACTTCAATAATTTTACTTTAGAAACATCAACCTCGCAGATCAATTGGTCGAAGCCCAAAGCAAATAACGAAACATCAACCTCAGTAATAACCAATGGCACCAATGTCAATCAATGCACACATTTGACAGGTGCTTCCTATTCAGATCAGGAAATATAGTTCTGCATTAGATATACGCACACCACGTGCATATTTCAAGAAGCACATCATTGCAGGCTTTTGAGAACATGGAAAGCAGAGGAAAACGAGAAGAAATGAAAAGAGAACTGCGAAGAACAATAAAAGCATACACAAGCTGCAAGAAAAATAGGAAATCAGACGCGCAAGCCATGAAACACAGACAACAAACTGGAAGGCCATTGCGTCTGCAGGCAAAGAAAGAAAACATGCAAATAATAAAAGCCACACCTTGGCAGGTGATCGCCGCATGCCAGTCACGTGATTACACGTCATATGTAATATTGATAGGCCGAGATAAACGCTTGTCGTAGGAAATATTTCATTTTAAACCTGGATCCCGGTATTGCTTCTAATGCAAATTTCCTTTCCAGAACATCATTCCATGGGCTAGGACCATAGCAACTAATAGTGAAATTTTCATATTTCTTTCTCATTAGTAAATGATTGATGAAAATGGTCACTTGTTCGAGTTTTGTAATGTACACCTCTATGTAAATGTAATGTATCATCAAAATTTTGGGGCAAGTGTTTCGAAACGCATTTGTCCATCAGCAACAGGATTTGCAAGTACGCTAGGTGATTCATTAAACAAATGTATTGCCATAAAACAGTGGTGTTGCACTTCTTGGTGAACATACTCCTGCAATCAATGTAGTCGATTTTGTGCTGCAAAGCCTGGAGGTATTAAAATTTCGATTCATAATTAATTCTTGAGATCAGACAACAGTACTTTTAGTACGGTAGAATTCGCGTGTTATATAAGGAAAGACGTTCCTTTTTCCTCCATAATATCTAATAAGACTAACCTCAGCAATGCTTCCTCTACTTCTTTTTCTTCCTAGGCTGTGCATATGTCATGATAACATCATACCATTATGGATGAGAGCACCAAGGTAATTTAACTGTTAATTGTTGTTCTGGTTTAACACAATTAAGTTGTATGCTGAATGAAAAATTACATTTTCGATGATGATATATCTGGTAATGTTTTATGAGCGTTTGAAGATAAAGGAATGAAATGAAATTATATGAAATAAATGAAATGAACTCACCTTGACCTAATTCCTTGGGTATTGAAGTGAAATATTAGTTAAAGAGACTTAATCAGGGCATATATTTGATCCCCTATCTTTGTCAAGATTGCATAGTAAGGAATAAAACACCACCTGGCCCATGGGCCAGCCACCAGCATGCCAGCCAATGGTAAGCATTTTTACTGGCTGTGACGTCACTGGACCGAGGACCTTAAAACGACCTTGGTGGCATTTCCATGATCGTTGCGATGAGTGGAAGTATGCTGGAAGTAAGGAAACGTATCTGCACATTTAAAAGTGGTTTCAAAGCAAGCAGATGTCGGAGGAAGATTAGGCTCCCGCGACTGTTATATATATGATTGAAAATCGCGCATGGGTGAGGCCCTCGGTATGAAATAGGTCCAGTGCTTTATATATTGTGAGACCCTTGGCTGAAGTAACTTCGTTTCATAGCTAGGGTGTCAATTTTACCAGTTGCGGTACTTTGTTTTAGTCAAAAGCTGCCTGTTTTGGATGTGCAAGTGGCACCATGTCAGCATTATGCTGCTAAAATAGAGAGGGCAAATCACAGAGCAATTATAAGCTGAACTACGCTAAGGCCGAAGCTTGCACATGCACGGCTTATAGCTGCACATGTATGAAGACGCGTACTGGTGCAATTTCCGCACCAACTGCGGCTCACTTTGTAGCTGCCAGGCGCTGCCCGCCTACTGGGAACGAGGTGGGTGGTCCTTGGACGTTCCCCACCCTCAAGTTCCTCCGACCTTACTTTCCATATGACATTGACTGGAAATAGGTGTGAACGAAAAAATTGGTCCACCCAATGTTTGGGCTGCTCCGAAGCCCTAAGCACCTGTAAATTATGATAACTATTGACTCTGCGAAGACAATCTGCTTGCATTATTAATACAATTCACAGGGAATGCTGGGCAGGTTCTACAAGCCAGGAGGCCAGGCAATAAGAAACGGTGTTTGGTGTTACATTCTAGACAAGGCGGTACAACACGAACTTGTGCCACCCAGGACGACAGTAGACAAATTCAAGCATGGACTGTACGCGAACCAGCTGAAGGCAACCACCAGAAGTAAGTGTATCGTCATCCGTTCTAACTACAATTTGCTCTGGTGTCAATGGTGCAGTGTTCATTGCAAAGGACATAATACAGCCAAGTACAGTCGCAAAAGTCTACTATTACTAAACTAAATGGCGTCACTAAAGTCGCCTTTATGATATGATGATGGCGACTTTAGTACGACGCGACGCAAGTTCTACCTCCGACAGAAGATTCAGCGAACGAAGAACCTGCTATATTTCCTGAAAGACCGTATTGCTGAACAAGTTCTCCCAAGCTCGGCTCCATATTTAGAAGGTGGCGTGAGGAAGCTGGGCTGTCGACACCAGCTGCTGAAACACCGGCATTCCCGCGTCCACCTTCCTCATCACTTGATACTTGAGTTAGGAAGTGACACGCAGAGGCATCGACATCAATTGCAAAGCAAACTACTGCGCTTGTGCATTGGCAGTCCGTCAAAACGTGCAGGAAATTGAGCGAGCGCTCGTCAATAATCTCTCCAATCCCAATTGCAATTGCCAACTCTGGGTCCTATGCCGCAGAGCTCAAGGGTTCGCACGGCCATTGAACTGTACATAAAATGTGACCTATAAGGCACATTCCCTTTCCTTCATAAGTACGCTCACCATTGACCAGATGATGTCTCTCAGGTGGCCCTCAAGTGCCGGCCCGCGGGAAGATGGGCCAGTATGTGGCACATGGTAGCGGCAGCTACGGCCATTGTATGTCCCCTCGTCTCTGTGTGCTCACCAGCCCATGACAAAGAGCATTGGGTCATGCGAGAGATGAACACAGATCATTCCCAGGCCGGGTGGAGACGTGGTTGCCAAAAGCAAGGTGAACATCATGTGGTCGAATATATCTGCGCTTCGCCAGGACCGAAACTATGGGGCAAAGGGGATGACAGTAGGATCATTTTGTTTCCCTGTATCCTTGTATTTTTGGTACGAACGCATCAAAGCACCTCAGTCATCACCAGACACTCTGGACACAGCTGTCCTCTATACTCCATGGACACGGGAGCGGCGAAACACTTCTGTCTCTGAGGGTGCCATTAAACGCGAGGGTCCCTCAGTTGCGCAAGCTTCCCAGTGTGGGGACGTGGTCCTGGATCTGTGTGGCGTTGCACTTGTCGCTGGTTGTTTGTCTGAATCAAGCGCATCAACATCAAACACTGATGAATGTGAGTGGTCACGAGTGGGTGATGTGCTAAAAAACCGGGTCAGATGCATGCGACGTGTGGGACTTGAGGTCTGAGTGTGATCCCATGCAGTCTAGCAGTGGTGTGTGGTGATGGTCATGTGCTGGCGATGTGTGGTGTGACTGGCTTGATGCAGATGACATGAATGGTAGCTGTTCAGGTACAGAGGATGCAAATGGTGACTCAAACACGACGTCACCCCACACGACTCGTGTACTAGATGTGTCCGGTATGTGCAACTTTGGTAATACAAATTGCTCTGAAATCGAGCAATTTCCTCGGATACATGGCGTGTGTAGAGAGACGAGCTGGGCACAGTTGGTGTGCATGACGTAAACTTTCATCAAAAACGATTTTGAAAGCATTGCATCTGTGGGTGTCTTGCAGTGCAGAAAAAAACTGAGATCACTTTCAAACATGTCAAAACGTCGTCTTACTTCCGGTGTCATATACACCAGAAAACGCTATTGATGCGGCTGGCGATGACCCGGCCTCTTGGTGTGTCTATTCCACATACATCAATACGTTTCACATTGATCCCATAATGTATGAAATTAAGCCGGGCAAAGTGAAAGAAGAGGAGCTCTTTTATTACATCCAGGCGGGGAAATTCAAGTAAATGCTGCAGTTTCCCAGAAGGACGTAGTGAATGTGAGCAAGACCGGTTGGTCGGTTGGTAGTGGTTTGGAAAAAGGGCAGCACAAACTGAAAGAACAGGGGGCGACTAAAGTACATTTTCATCGAACATGTCGGGAATATCTCCACAAGGTATATCACGTTAATGGCAGTTCGAAATCTGGCAGACGATTTGCAAGGACGTCACGAGTTCGCGGCGTAGAGGCTGAAGTAGTAACGTCGTACCCAACACCTGTGTACCGTAGGAGAGTTCTGGAAGATCCAGATGCTGCTCCCCGGGACTCGAAGCAAGTTAACACCTGAACTACAAGCGTGTCAAAACCACCCAGTCAAGTCATACATAAACGTACCCAAGTGACCCATACCAAGCATTATTCGAACGCGTAACCAACGAAATTCAACCGGACTTTACGGGAGAAAGGTTTGCTCGTGAAATATCGTTCACGAATAATTAGCAGATAGTATTTCTTTACACTGGCCTCCTACCACCGAGCTCATCAGTACATACCGGTTTTGTTGCGATTCGAAATACTACTCTGTGCCGAGTGTCGACACGGCATTCAATTTGGGTTCGTTTTATGTCACCGTGACGTCTTTTGAAAATCTTACCGTGGCTGGAGGGCGGGAAGCATCCTACTTCCTTACGACCCACGATGATCCATACCACAAAAGATGAAATGTCATATGATGCTTTTCCTCAAACAATGCGACAGCTCATTAAGCATGACAAGTCACTCATCGCTTCTGGCTCAGACGATGATGTTTTTTCTGCAGACCATTTCAGGAATGTTTCCCCAGCGCTAAGCACTTTTATCGGTTCCACTTCAGAAAAATAATGACAGGAAGATGCAGCAGCTATGCCTCTATGCCTGTCGCACGGCACTACAACCGTGATCTTGCATGATCTATGCGACAGTGCCGTTGGACTCATCAGCATGGGTAATGATGGAAGTTCAGACAGGCTTTGACCAGCGGTTCAATGAAATGGTGTCAGTTGGAGGACAATGCAGCCAAATTTGTTCACTACTTCTCACAGTACAAGGTGTCGAAAAAAGGGATCGATCATAGGGAAAATGTCACAACGAATGGTATTGAAGAAGCCATTAAAACTGATGGTAGATCACAAAAAGTCAAACATAGATGACTTAATTGACACAGCGAGGTATCTGATAGTCCGAGTCCTTGGAGGTCACTCGGGCGTTGTCGGCCCGTGGTGACTACCGAGTAGTCCTCTAAACACTGTTCCAACTGGTAGTACTCTTCCAGATAGTACGATATACCAACAGCAACAATTGCTGAAATCGTTTTGTACATCATGACCAAAGCACCTTGCCCTTCAACCTGGCCAACTCGCTTTGTATCCTGACATCAGCCGGCTGCAAACCGTGCCAAAAGCCGTTACTGAAAAGGCGCTCCATTTTATTTCGCTACGCCCAGGAATCTGTTCAGGCCCCTGCGAGTCCGCGGTTACGAATCGAATGCTTGACATGGAGCCCTTGACTGTTCCAGCGCGAACACCTGCCAAGAGTCGCGGCCACGCTCCTCTTCGCCAGGGGCATGGTACACTCTTAGTTATCGTGGTTCAGGGGCTCATGGACTGCGTATGGCACACTCTGGCATCACTTATCATCTTGTATTCGTCGTGTCGATAAGACACTAGCATGTCAACAGGTAACTGATGCAAAGCATTATATAATGAACATGCATACAATGCGTGTTCATTGTAAATGCGCGAACATATGGTGGGCTCGCTGCGTTGTGAAGCATGACCAATTGCCAAGGAGTCGGCGTCTGCTTTTTTTTAAAACAAGGAAGATGTTTTGCTCCTCACAGCACTGCGGCCTCTCCTCTGTATTCAACCCTGAGCTTTGGAAAAGCGCTGGTGATACGTGGTTTGCTTCGTGTTGATAATTGAGTTTTAAGTACAACCTTGAGTTGATGTGAGCGAATACTGTGTACGGTTCCGGGCGTGACGTTCCATCGCCAACGATACATCGGGAGGTGATCAATGAGCTCAGTCAGGCCACCAATGACATGTATACATACATTTAGTCAACATACGCCGCTGAAAGTAGCAATAGCAATGTGTGAACTTTGGAGTTCTTGAGCTACTAAAGCTGTTTCACATCTTATGAAACCATCTGTATTCCATGGAAACAAAGCAGATAACCATGAAACGAACACAATTCATGGCTCAACATGTTCATCACCTACACTTGCACACTCGGGAGCCGCTCCATCCACTGCACGAGCGCCGCCTTGGACTCGTCTTTCGAGGCACCTCCGACTTCTATATATATATATATGTGTGTGTGTGTGTGTGTATGTGTATATTTCAAATAATTACTACCAAAAGTAACACAAGAGAAAGGCTTGGGTATGCAATTGTCTTAAATGGCAATGCCTAAATTTAGCATTCAGATATGGAAAAAGCAACAGTTTGAATATGGTCACATGGCTTGGCTCGTTGCTGTGGACATATGGGGGGGGGGGTATCGGAAGTGGCAAAGGCATACCGAGGAATTGTATGAAAGATGGCGACTGCGCGCGCCGCCAGGTTGTGTTCACGACCGCTCCGGCCCGATTTGATTCCCTCAGGGAATCAGGCAAGTGTTGAGAACCTTGGTGGGTAAAAAGTTTCCGAACGTTATATTTGCATGTTTTGAGATATCGTAGGCCACTGTGCACAATCGAGAAGTTTATAGTCGTGGTGTGTTTGAGGGTGCACCCGTGAAGAGAGCCAGTCACCCAGGGATCACGTCAGTTGGAAGCTGAGTACTGATTGGTAGCAGCTGTGCTCGCATCACACAGTGGCCTCATCGTGACCTCACCTGGCAGCGCATTGCACTAGACCCGACTGGCCTCAGTGGCCGGCGAGCGACAGCTGACTGTGGGCTACGTCACGCCTGACCCAAGGGGATCAGGGACGTAGCGTCGCCTGGGGAACCTCCAGTACGCAGAATTTGAGCAGTACAAGGTAGTGGTGAGGAAGAAGAATCACAACGGCGAAATGGGAATCGCAGCCAAAAGGAAGAACGCAAGTCCGTTGGCTAAGGAGGCGAGCAAAACGCGGCACAGAGTGCCATGCAGCCGGGGCTACTGATAACGACAGCACGCAGCCATCAAATAGCAGACGTGCAGCAACTTTGGCATGGTGCCGCGCGACAGATAGCTTCTGCCGCGATGGCGAGGTGTGTCAGGGACCATAGCTCGAGGCAGCAGCCCGGCCCGCAGCCAGCGCAGGAAAGCGCCGAGGACATCTCCGCACCGTATGCGGCAGTGGCGTCTGTGGCGCGGCGGAGACGGACTACACCCGGCGGAGACGGACTACACCCGGCGGAGACGGACTACACCCGGCGGAGACGGACTACACCCGGCGGAGACGGACTACACCCGGCAGTGGCGTCTGTGGCGCGGCGGAGACGGACTACACCCGGCGGTGGCGTCTGTGGCGCGGCGGAGACGGACTACACCCGGCAGTGGCGTCTGTGGCGCGGCGGAGACGGACTACACCCGGCGGCGCGATCTACTCCACCACAGAAGAAGAGCCTGCTCATCAGGTGACACCATCTGGCACGGGCCCGTCTATGGCCACAGAGAAAGAGATCGACAATGGAGAACAGGAACAACACTCGCTGGAGCGGCCCAACGAGGCTGAGAGTGTGCTGGCCGAGGCAGGGAGACGTGCTGATGCACAGCAGCGGCATCGTCCTAACAGCACTGTTGCGACCGGCTTGCACCGTAGATATCGTGGCGACATACGGCGATTTTTGCTCCATGGACACCGTAAGACGGATTAGGAACGAACACGATCGCGGGAGAGAGGGTAGACTGTGAAAAATAGAAAGGAATAGAGGAAAGAGAGCGTGACAGGCGATAGGGTAGTAGATAAAGCAGGAAACGTCCCGTAGCCTGTTCGATGTTCACTGTCACTATATCTCGTCTGATGTATTCAGTGGAACACCCGGATTTTTTTTTCTCCATGATACGTGCGTGTTCTGAAATAGAGATTGCCAATATTGCAATGCTGGATAAAATTATGCTACATATAAAATATGTAGGTCTTCACGAGAAGAAGTATTTGTTATGCGCATAAGTCTAGGAACAGGGGGGAAGCCCCCACCCCACACACTTTTCATGAAAGCCCATACGTTTTTTTCTTGCTGCAGCTTTGCAGCCGGAGGACCGATACCCGGAGATATTGTGCTTGGCGACAGCGCATGCCCTTGCCTGCCCTGGCTCCTGACGCCAATCCCTGCACCCGAAACACCGGCAGAGAGGAGGTGAGCACTGCGCATCGCCAGATATCTCCATGTAATGCATAGCTTCGGATAGCATGCTAACCCCCACGCAGTTATCCTATGCCTTACAGTTTCTGCAAAGCAGGCATGCCCGGTGGCGTTGCCAAGGGGGTGGCGAAGGGGGCATTTTGTATTTCTCTGGGCATCGAAAGGTACCATAGTTCGCGCAGCAGCACATTCCCTGCACATCTGGTCATTTTCAACAGGTACAACAGCTCGCACAGCAGGACCCGGGTCACGGTTGAGAACGCGTTCGGAATCCTGAAACTAAGGTTCCAGGCGTCAGATGGGAAGATGAGACTAAAGAAAATTGAGTCCTGCACTGCAATTATCACGTAAGTAACATCCGAACCAGACTGATGAACTCGTTTCGTCCTCCATTCCCTGCGGCGACGTCCATTGAACCACTTGAATCGGAATATTCGTGGCCCGCTTATCCACCCAAAAATATAAATCGTTCAACACTTATTTCCCAGCGAAGCTAAATTACATCATTATTGCACTTTCAGCGGATGTGTCATTCTGCACAACATGTATCAGACGGTTGGTGACGACGGACGGTGGCTCCAAGAGGTTGCAGGCCCGGCGCGGCTGGAGGTTGTCCGACAGCGCGCTGTCGAAGCAGGTGACCTGCGGGACCGGAGCCAGACACGGCAGCCCAGAGGCGAGCTGGCGTAGCTCGCCGCAATAAATTGTGCGGCTTTTCCGGGAGTAGCCGTCGAATCGCTCCCGCTGTGGTTGATGTACCTGTACAGTGTGCTGGTGTTGTAGAGTAGACTGTACTGTACTCGGCTTTTCATTTCGGTTAATTGCAATTCGTTGCTGTTCATTGCTGTTCATGCATTTCAAATACATGTGCGTGAACTCACAAACTTTCATTTCGACATTACATAACATGAAAAAGAAAAAAGAGAACATGGGCGAGTACCAGACACACAAACACACATCAAAGAGGCAGCCCAGTGGCAGCATGCAATTCATGCACTGGGACCGGGTCGCCCGCTGTGTAACGAGCTGGCACTGCCTCCATTAGGAGGCAGCGGGTATATTTGGCGACCCGGTCCCATTCTTCCGGCAATCGATCAGAGACCGGTACCGCCATTAGCCGACGGTACTCGGTGCGCGCTTGGACCCTTTGGTATGGTGATGCACTGCACTCCACCTGCGGCGCCAGCAGCTCCGCGGTGGCAGCGGCCGCCACTGGTCCCTCTGGCTGAACAATGTCGGAGGCCAGCGAAGGACTGCTGGGCTGATTATCGAAAATAAGCTCAAAAGATCCCAAAGGCGAGGAGGGAACCACCTTAAAAGTTGAATGACCACCAGGCACCGACGTCGTCTTCATCTCCACGTATCGTCCTGAAAAAAGAGCGTTGAGTGAAAGACTGTTCCTTTACGGGGGGGGGAGGGGGAAGGATGTCTGCACGCCTTCGTAGCCTCTATGGGCACACATAAGTGGATCCAGGATTAATGGATTGTATATTCTTATTTTGCTTGACAAATGAAGACCAATGTCATCCAATCGAGCAAGTGTTTTAGAAAACCAAGAGAGCTCATCCACATAAAATAAACAAGGATCTTCGCCTATGTCACCAGCATCTCCAAATCTAACTATAAAGACCCGACTGCTTGAACAGAAAATAGTTGTGTTTAAAGTTCTTACCGTCTTTTGATCACGAATCATCTTGAATACGATGTTGCGTTTCTTTCTGTAAAGTTCTCTGAAGGACATATCTTGCTTTTTTTGTTTTCACGGAGAAACTATTGAATAGGCCGCCAAATATAAATATACCGCGGATATTCACGTTGTTTTTTTGTTTACATTCATGCAGGTTGTTGACACCAGCGAAATATTTCTGCTCTGACCATCAAGAGCCTCAAGCTGCAGCTTCCGTTTCCCGTGCATTTTTGGAGCGTTTCCATCCAGTGGATTTGTTCAGTTCCATTTCTTCCTTTAATTAGTTGAAATATGACTAATAGTATATATATTTTTCAACAGTCTGATGCTATCACAGAAAATACGCTGGTAGTATGATTTCTGGACGTATCGTGGGCAACTTGTTTGTTTACATCGTGGCAAATGCGACGCACGTATCCAACTTGACGCATTTACTACTGACGAAAACTTACTACGACTTATTTACAATGTACAACTTTGTTATGAAACAGAGTGAAGTAGTAAGTAGTAAATTACAACTTACGTCAGAGTAGTACGTAGTAAGTAGTAAAAACGTTTATGAAACAGGCTATTGATGGTCAGAGCAGAAATATTTCGCTAGTGTCAACAACCGGCATGAATGTAAAAAAAAAAAACGTGAATATCCGCGGTAGGCGGCCTTTTCAATAGTTTCTCCGTCAAAACAAAAATAGCAATACATGTCCTTCAGAAAACTGTACAGAAAGAAGCGCATCATCGTATTCAAGATGATTCGTGATCAAAAGACGGTAAGAACTTTAAACACAACTATTTTATGTTCAAGCAGTCGGGTCTTTATAGTTAGATTTGGAGATGCTGGTGACATAGGCGAAGATCCTTGTTTATTTTCTGTGGATGATTCCACCATAGGCTCTCTTGGTTTTCTAAAACACTTGCTCGATTGGATGACATTGGTCTTAATTTGTCAAGCAAACTACAAATATACAAGGTATCCCCATTGAACGCACCCGAGGGGAAACTAAGGAGCTTCGCCCATTCCAGCCCTCCGTTGGGAAATCCTCGCCGAGTTCTGTTTCGACTGCTGGCCAGGCTCTACGAAAATGCACAGCATCTCGATCGGTGGGAGGATTTCTCTGATGGAGACTTCATCTCCCCTATTCATGTCCGTGACCCTCTCCCCAGTCAGCTATTTTGAACATTACTTTTTATGCTATATTGTCCAATTCCAAGCCTCTTTTGGTGTGCTATATTGACTCGCAACTGAAAAATATGTATTTGCAGAGGAAATTAGTGGTTGCATCATGTTAACCACATTCATAAACATTACATTGGAACAAAAAGAAATTCCAAGAATTGAAAAATTATCGCAATTGTATTAAACAGCAAATTTACCCAGGGAACAAGGTGGGTGGTCATTGCACGCTCCTCTCCCCAAGCTTCTCGGGCCTTACTTTCCTTATGATATTGACCGCAAATAGGTGTGAACTAAAAATATTGGCTTGGCCCACCAAATATTTGGTCTGCTCCGAAACCCTAAGCACGTGTGAGTTGACACCTATTTCCATTGCAAAGATAATTTGCTGGCATTTCTTATTATGTTTCACAGACACTGCTGGGCAAGTTTTGCCAGCCAGGAGGTTCTGCAAAAAGTTCCGCGGTGGCAGCCGCTGCCACCGCGGAGCTGCTGGCGCCGCAGGTGGAGTGCAGTGCATCACCATACCAAAGGGTCCAAGCGCGCACCGAGTACCGTCGGCTAATGGCGGTACCAGTCTCTGATCGATTGCCGGAAGGATGGGACCGGGTCGCCAAATATACCCGCTGCCTGCTAATGGAGGCAGTGCTAGCCCGTTACAGAGCGGGCGACCCGGTCCCAGTGCATGAATTGCATGCTGCCACTGGGCTGCCTCTTTGATGTGTGTTTGTGTGTCTGGTATTCGCCCATGTTATCTTTTTTCTTTTTCATGTTATGTAATGTCGAAATGAAAGTTTGTGAGTTCACGCACATGTATTTGAAATGCATGAACAGCAATGAACCGCAACGAATTGCAATTCGCCGAAATGAAAAGCCGAGTACAGTACAGTCTACTCTACAACACCAGCACACTCCACAGGTGCATCAACCACAGCGGGAGCGATTCGCCGGCTACTCCCGGATAAGCCGCACAATTATATTGCGGCGAGCTACGCCAGCTCGCCTCTGGGCTGCCGTGTCTGGCTCCGGTCCTGCAGGTCACCTGCTTCGACAGCGCGCTGTCGGACAACCTCCAGCCGCGCCGGGCCTGCAACCTCTTGGAGCCACCGTCCGTCGTCACTAACCGTCTGATACATGTGCAGAATGACACATTCGCTGAAAGTGCAATAATGATGTAATTTGGCTTCGCTGGGAAAGAAGTGTTGAACGATTTATATTTTTGGGTGGATAAGCGGGCGACGAATATTCCGATTCAAGTGGTTCAATGGGCGTCGCCGCGGGGAATGGAGGACGAAACGAGTTCATCAGTCTGGTTTGGATGTTACTTACGTGATAATTGTAGTGCAGGACTCAATTTTCTGTAGTCTCATCTTCCCATCTAACGCCTGGAACCTTAGTTTAACTGCGTGGGGGGTTAGCATGCTATCCGAAGCTATGCATTACATCGAGATACGTGGCGATGCGCAGTGCTCATCTCCTCTCTGCCGGTGTTTCGGGTGCAGGGATTGGCGTCAGGAGCCAGGGCAGGCAAGAACATGGAGGTCCTGATCTCTGGCACCTTTAAGGCCAGCGGCGCCACTCGGTGTGGACAACCCGACGTCGCTTTATACGTTCCAGCGCAGCATTATACGCACTTCAACCTCACTGCAGGGCCTGTTCCAAGGTCTACGGACCAGATATCCGCGCCTGCAGTTCTTGATGACGTTCCACCTTAACCAGGACTGCCTAGAGAACGTATCCTCCCAGCTATGTGTGGGGACAACATTCACCCTAACGCGGAGGAGGCTCGCCAACGGTAGGCATAATGCTGATGGCACCGTTAGCGCTGGAGGCTGTCGCCCGCCTAGGCCGTGCCGTGCAGGTGGAGAAAGGCACCGCGTTCTTGGGCACCGGCGTGTCCCCCACCCACGTTTATGTTTGCCACGGACTCTGTCAGCGGTGTGGCGTTGGATGAACTTGACATACAGGTTAGTTGCTAATATATTCAAACTCCTGTAGATCCGATGTTGCTTCGGCGCGCAGGCCAGTTTTTGATCCTTGTGAGATAAAATACTCAAGTCCGGTGACGTAACATAAATTAATTTAGATTATGTCTTTAAATGCGTATGCCTACTTCGCCCTTCGCCTCTTTTATAGTAGCATTACATGTGCAGCGGAAAATTCGTAGTGGAAATTAGTTGCACACATGGACCGGTCCTGTAGGTGTGAGTGTTCGTGTACGTGTGTAAATGTCTGTACGTGCGCGCGTATGTGTGTGTATATATCAGCATAATGAGATGTCACAGAATACCAGTTGTGAGTAGCTATGAGCAAGGTGAATTTCTGACAAACGCGGACGTTGCATTGCCAGGTAATTGGTAATCATGACAACTAGACAATACCAATTTGCTCCACAGTCCGTACAGCCGGCGGATGACGGAGCCTTGCGATCTTCGAGCAAGCCTACGCTCGCTCAGTCGAGCTCGCCGAGCAGCCAGTGCAGCAGTATTATATGCCGTCGGAGGGAGCGCGCCAATGGGACGTGTGTGTGTGGCGATATATACCAGGTGGCGTCATCCCTACTGCGCAGCTTTTTGCGCAGGTCCATAAATTACGTCATCAGGGGTACACTTAACATGGGCCAGCCGCTTACACGCTTCGAAGATACGCAACGTGTGTACACTACGGGGGAGAAAACGAGAGTTTAAGAGGTTTAGGTGCAAACTTAGAGCGTCATAGTCCCGGAAGGGATCTCCAATACCTTTCATACGCATATTATACCCGAAACAGCGTGCAAAGCGAGGTAGGACAAGTCAAATACGGCAGAGAATTAACATCTTACTGCGGCGGGATGCAGTGAGGACGTATCTGAAGCGTGGTCGTCGCCATGATGGAACCAGGTGGATGGGGGGAGAACCCCAATCTGTACCAAATTTAGCATTGTGATTGTGGTGTTGCATGGCAAAAGTAATTAACCGAAGCACCTTTTCATCCCCATCTATATGCGGCAACGCCCTGATTTAGATGTCAAGGAAGGTGACAATTGTTTTTTTATCAGATCGATAGTACCATAGGGAGCACGTGAGAGGCAGACATTCCTTTTATGGGGACATCTGTAAGCCCCCGTGCCAGCTCAGCAACGGGGGTGGAACTTTCAGAAAATGATTTGGGGGACGCAATACCTGGAGGTAACAGGAAGACCTTCAGTCGAGAGGCCCCATTAGCGCCACATGTTAAAATATGAAATTATTGGAGGAAGGTGGGCTCACGTCAGTCTTAAAGGGGACTGACGCCTCCCAAAAGTAAGTAAAATTTCACTCTAGTTAGGAGGCTACATTCGACGGACGTACTGCAAACATGGGGCTCCAAAAGCGGCCAGGCATGTATTGGTGGCATTCCCAAGCAATGCGTTCAGGACTAGATCTGGATCATTTCAAAACGCTCCTACGCGTGGGCGTAGTCGACCTAGTCGGCTTCTGTGTTGGTTCCGGTTCAGAGCGTGAATGAAGGATCGCAATCAAAGTTCGTGGAGCAAAGGGACTTTGCATGTCGTTCTTTCCAATCATTGATCATAGGCGAAATGATAGACACAAGCAACAATGAAGTGGCATACGCCACGCCTGCCACATAGCACTGCCAGAGCCAAGAGCAGTGCCAAGTGCAGCCAGAACGGGCAATCATAGGGAGCGCCGCTAGTCTGCCCCTGGTCACAGCGGCAGCAGCAAAACACGCCAACAGAACAGCGTGACCGGGCGATACTTACGTGAACTTAGGTTGTTAAGTGCCGCCAGGACGGGCCGGCACAGGGATCGCCGCCAATCCGTCAATGGTCACAGTCGCAACAGCAAAACACGCTAACAATACGGCAGGATCGGGTGACACGAAAGCAGTGCCAAGTGCCGCCAGGACGGGCAGCACAGTGGGCGCCGCCAGTCCGCTAAATGGCGGTCACGGCGGCAGCAGCGAACACGGAGAAAAAGAGCAGAACCGGGCGACACGACACGATACACAGCAGGGACGGTGACAGATGATCGGCAGTGTGAGGGTGGACAGCCTATCGCTGGCTGGTGACATGCTGGCGCTCCTGCCTAGATGCCCGCCCCTCTGCGCTCTGCCGAGCGGAATTCTAGTGCAACCAGCCAATGCGGACATGCATCCCAACTCGAGTCAGCCTCCGTGCCACACAGACATCTAGCCTCGGCTGCCGGCTGCTGATGACGCCTACCAGGCGCCTCACAATGCTGGCCTCGCCGGCGCAGGTTGAGCCCATGATGGAGCAGAAATATGAATTCAACTGGTCTACCAGCACCGTCTACCAGGTCTGTGGCACGTATAGCCGGCCGCAACCGATGGTGGTGAGCCAAGAGCTGGACACAGTTGTCAGGAGCGCCTCCGGTGCTTCAGACGTCGAACAGCCAAGCGCTGTATTGACACGCCTCATTTTGTAGGCGACGAAGCCGGCAACGACAGCAAGGCCGTCACGCTCCAGTCCCAGTTTACTGATGGTGGTCGTGCTATATTCATGTGAATTGAAGTGGCATCAAACTAGCTGAACTGGTTCTTCATTTAGCTATACAAGGATAAGATTCTCCAAAATACAGCAAGCACAACAGATATGCATGATTCAACACTGCATACCATACAAATCTGGTAGGCAGGTTAATTCATGGAATGGCACCAGGTTTCGGAAGAGGCAGGTGTTGCCATTGCAGCATCAGCTTCAGCTGCATCAGATAGCCAGGATCATAATCATCAGAGGTAAAGTGGTTGGACCAAATGAATGAGTTGGTTGGATGAACTCTTTCAGCTCTTTTTCACTCTGTCAACTAAGTCTTGCATGCATTTCCATCTCTTGGAAACTTAAGCATGTTGATTGGTTGGTTATTGGTTTTTACGACACGTCGACCGTTGAGTCATATAGCGTCGCCAATCTCTCACGCCGATTGGTCGTGGGCGAAGAGTAGCGACGGGTGAGACTCGAACCCACAACCTTTCGATTGTGAGACGAGCATCTTACCCCTAGACCACTCGTCCCCCAAGCATGTTGATTGAAAAACTATCTTCTTTCCAGATGTTTGAAAAATAAACCATAGGATACTGACTGACACTGAATTTTAGGCCACCTTCTCTATCTCAATCACAATATGTAGGATAAGCACAATATGTAGGATAGATTATTACAGTTTAAGGTAACCCCTCAACACGTTTTACACACATTATACCTCCATGAAGCATACAAGGGAGTTATGTTTAGTTAATTTCAGCTAGGTTAGGGTTTTGTGGGAAGGTAGAACAAAATTGGGGTGTGGGTGATTTTTATTTTAATTGAGTTTTCTTCAAAACCAGTTCAGGATAGGTTAGGTAAGGTTAGGTTTTTCTGAGTTTGAACATTTTTTTAATGCTCAGAAACTTGGTTAGGTTAGTTTAGGTTATGCTACATCCTTTTTTTTATTTGGAACATTACCTTTTATGCTATATTACCCAAACCCAAGCCCATTTTTGCATGGTATGCTGCCTCCCAACTGAAAAGTATATATTTGCAGAGGAAATAAGTGTTCACATCATGTTCAGCGCATTCACAAGCATTGCGCTAGAAAAAGACATTCCATGAAATCAGAAATTACCTGAAACTGCAAATCAACATGATAAGCGGCATCAACATATTAGATACCTAATACGGAACACATCTCAATTTCTATCACTAATTAACGACAACAAAATCTACAGCTAACCGTGCAACTACACACAAGATACACCACAACACAACCCAATAAAACAAATTCAACTTAAACGCGCGGACAGCGAAAACGAGGTGTGAAATGAAGCGTATAACTTACAAGAGAGCTATGTAAACAACTGCGCCATTTATGACTCAACCGCGTCATCTAAGAATTTGAGAAAAAGTGTGCCCCTAAAACGCTGCGTTTCGTGATGGTGGTCGTCCAATTCGCAGCCTAACTGAAACTTATAAAATAACAGCTGAACAAGATTATAAAAGCACAGACGCGATATTAGAAGATTTAGAAAGTGAGTTGAATTCAAAATATTTTGATTTTAATATACACCAAACCATTAAAACAGCCCTAAAGGGGTACCCCAGATGACGTCATTTGTACCATTCGAGGCGACACGCAGGAAGGCATGGGGATGACAAGGGCCTGGACTGAGCTATCAGTTATGCTAGTAAATGCCTTCATGGAGTCATTTGAGGAGACCTCTGGCGCAGACCACTTTGAAACCCAAGTATTGGAGACGATTTGCGGATGACACCTGTATTGTGTGGCCACGCGGGCGAGAATAAGTCGACCAGTTTCTCCGGCATCTCAATAGTGGTTCGCCAGATATTCAGCTTACTCTGGAGGTGGAGCAGGACGGAAAGCTCCCCTGCCTTGACGTGGAAGCATCCATATTTGGAGAAGCTCTCAAGACCTCAGTTTTCAGGAACCCACTTGCTCGAACGTGCATCTGAAATACGACTCCCACCACGCCGCCCGCATCAAGTCCGCAACCACCCAATGTCTGGCTCGCCGAGCCATCGCAATCTGTAACAGCGACGAGGCCAAGATCTCGGAGAAACAACACACAGCAGGTGCTGCGGAACAACGCGTGCCGAAGCGCATTTATCGACCGAGCCATGTCGAAAACAGCAGCCGCCACCGAAAAGCCCAGCAACAAATGGCACATTACTGGCCCAGCAGTAAATGGACGCCCGACAGCAACCTGTGGTGCAGCAGCAGTCCGAGGTCCAGCAGCCACCGGCTTTCCAGCAGCAGCCTGTGGTCCAGCAGCCACCTATGGCCCAGCAGCAACTCAGGGTCCAGAGACGGTCTCTGCGTTTGGACCAGCAACCTGTCGTCCAGCATCCTGCCACTGCAGTCCAGCGGCCTGGCCCCGCAGCCCAGCAACCTGCTACCAAAAAAGAGAAACTTAGGCATATTAGTACTCCCTACACAAAGACAGTTAGCGAGCGGACAAGTCGCACGCTGGCCAAGCGCAACATACGTGTTGCCCACGGCTCAAAACCCACACTGAGGAGCTTACTCTCGCGGACCAAGAGCCCAATTCCGACACAAAACTGTAAGGGAGTTGTATACAAAAACTTCCTGCAAGTGCGGCGCCTCCTACATTGGAGAAACCGGCCGACCAAAAAGTGTCCGCCCGAAGGAACACGTGGCGGCTCTCAAGTACCCTACTAGCCATGGGTGTAACCATGGTTTCGAAATTGGGGGGGGGACAATCCAGGGACGCGGTGAGCTTGGACAGGATAGAGGGGTAGCCCCCCCAAAAAAAAAAAAAAAAAAAAAAATTACAGTGATTCAGCCCCTTCTTTTTCAATGTCTGGTTTTATTTTATTTATTTTTTCCCTGAATCTTTAGCGGAGGCAAAGTGCCATCTGCTAGAGATTGCTACGTTGAAGAAGGAATTGCGTTAATCCGGCTTATGTGACATCCGGCTATATCAACTAGTCAAGAAAGGAGAGACGCCGTCAAACAAGAAACATGGCGTAGAGACGATACACGCATGGCATACAGGTACATGTGCAGACATACATACATACAGACACTCATAACATTGGAAGGACATTTGGAGGGTGGACAGCTTCACAGCCTACGGAGAGGCTCCACTGCCCACCTGCGACCTTGATGGCGAAGCGGAGTCCTGTCACCCAGAGCGGGTCGTGGGATTCAGGCCCGACCTTGTATGTGTAGGTGTATGTTTTAAGTTAAAGCTTGGAAACCCCTAAACGGGGAAAACCAAGTTGCTTGGAAAACCCGTAGGTAAAAAACCAAGCGCAATTTAAGAGGAAGTCCGTCCGTATTAGCCAAATTGGATTGGATCCTGTCTACCTAGTGTGAGATAACCTATATGTATGTGTTTTGCGATGTCGGTGAGGAAGAGATGTGGAGCGGAGTCATACAGCCAGTACGGAGTGTGGCGTGTGTTATAACTTTTGACTTTACATCAGGATAGCCTGGTTCAGGAAAGTGCAACGGAGGCTTTATATCAGTTCGGAGAGTTTGGTGTCCTGTAGGAAGCGGAAGAGTAACCGAGGAGTGCCGGGTGGTCATTCCCGAGGAGAGCTCGAAGCGAAAGTTGTGAATGGATCTTGGTGAAATACTGGATGGTATAGCGACGGTGAGGAGCATATGCTGGACAGTCAAGTAAGATATGGGTGACAGTAAGGCGTGCGTGACATGTGCTACAAAGTGGAAGGCGGTGAGGTCTATGAAAAATATAATCGTGTGTCAATTTGGTGTGTCCCAGGCGAAGTCTGGCGGGTGTCACCTCGTTCAGACGTGAGTGCTGGTTGGAGGAGGGCCAGCTGGAGAGTGTGGGCTTGATTCATGTAGGTGGGTGGTGTTATGTGACCAGCAGTCCTGAATATATTTTTTTTTTAATAAATTATTGGTGAGGGATTGAAGATCCCCTGGGGGGACCGGAACTCTATTGTTGGCGGGGAGGTCGATCGCCGCGCGGGCGAGACCGTCAACCCTTTCATTTCCCGGGATACCCCTATGTCCGGGGATCCAGAGCAGGGTGAGCTGAAGGTGTGCGTGGTTGTCATTGTATAGGTGTCGGATGGCGTGGAGCGTGGGGTGCGTGGTGTTGTGTAGTGCCGCGAGGGCGTCTACGGAGGATCGTGAGTCAGTGCATATTGTAGTAGGGGTAGTGATGTGTTGCGCAGTGATGTGTTGGTGGCAGGTGAATATGGCGACTAGTTCTGATGTGTATACCGAATGGTGAAGTGTTAATTTGGTTTGACCAGTGTCTGGCCCACCGCACCAGGCGGCTCCCGTACCATTGCTGGTACGTGAGCCGTCAGTGTAAAAGAAGGTGTGTTGTGGGTGGGCCTCTTGATATTCAAAAAACTTAATTTGGACTTCGATGGGGGTGAGCAGGATTTTATTTTGCCGAAAGAGATACTCGAGTTTGGGGTGTTTCGTGTACCAAAATGGTAGAATGGGGGGGGGGAACCCGGTCAGGGGAACCCGGTCAGGGGTAACCTCCGGAATATTCAGTGTGGATGTGAGAACCTGCTTCAAGTGAATGGCAATGCTGTATTTATTTTTGTTTTTGGAACGCCGAACCGAGGGTTTAGTCCATGCCACATTGGAGGGGTGATTTAGCTGTGTTGTTGTCCTGAAGTGGTTTCTGACGAGTTGTAGTGTTCTGCGTTGTTGTAGGCTAGGGAGGTTGGTCTCACCCCGGAGGCTAGTGATAGGTGTGGTTTTGTGTGCTCCGGTGATGAGGCGGAGTGCGTGGTTTTGTGTCCATTCCAGTGACTTGGTGAGTGTTGGAGATATATTATCGAAGATAAACGCATTGTATTCCAGGATTGAACGAATCAGTGCAATGTACATTTTGGTAAGAGTCGTCCTGTCTGCACCCCAGTCGCGACCGCAGATGCAGCGCAGGAGATTGAGTCGAACAGCGCAGCGCTGTTTAGTATAGGTGATGTGGGGGCTAAAGTAAAGTCCTTTGTCGAGGATAATTCCGAGATATTTGAAAAAGGTTTGGAGGGGGTTAATTTGATCGCGAAAGCGGAGCGGTTTGCTAGGCGGAATGTGTCTGGGAAGCCGGGAAAAGAGCATAGTGACCGATTTGGTGGGGGAGATCTGTAGCCCCCAGAGGGAGCACCATGAATCAATGTGATTCATGGCGAGTTGTACAAGGTGATTAGCTGGATCTGCCGATGGGTGTGTACACCAAATAGCCAAATCATCGGCATAGAGTGAAAATTTTAGGAGGGGAGAAATTTGGGGAAGTTGTTCTAAGACGTCGTTGATCATAATAAGAAAGAGGGTTGGAGATAGGACGCTGCCTTGCGGGACACCTTGGTCATGAGTGTGGGACCGGGAATGAATGTTGCCGCAGCGGACGACGAAGGAGCGATTTTCTAGAAAGTTGGTGATGAAGGTGGCCATTCTGCCCTTGATACCAATTCGGTGTAATTTAATTCGAAGGGCAGAACTATGTACTTTGTTAAACGCGGAAGTTAGGTCTAAAAAAGGGCGATGGTTTCGGATTTTTTCCCGAAACCACGCTGGATTGAGTCCACAATTTCGATCAGGTTGTCGGTGGAAATTCGCCTTGGTCGGAAGCCGTCCTGAAAGGGGGATATAATTGTGTTGTTTTCGAGATAGACTCTGATTCGTCCATTGACCATGTGCTCAAATATTTTGCAGGCACAACTAGTGAGAGAGATAGGACGATAGCTAGAGGGGAGATGTTGAGGTTTAGAAGGGTTAGGTATAGGAATAATGATACTAGTAGACAGGGGTGTGGATTTTTGAAAAACATTGGGGGGGGGGGCGACGTGCCAACGCACTAGAGCCCCCACCCCCACCAAAAAAAAACTGATCGGACTTCGCCCACTATATTTTCAGATCTCAGAAATTCTTATTTTGTATTTGACGATGTGTATGTTTATGTTTATTCAGCATCCTCACCAACGGGGAAAATCGTCCAATGGTGAAGTCACATAATTAAAAGAGCAGTGCACAGTACATGTCAGCATAACAACTCTGAGTAACAGCATGCGACTGCAGTGCCACATAGTGGGCTCGGATCTATCGTCACCGTCACCGTCACCGTCACCGTTACCCTCCCCCTCACTCCACACACCAACAAACACACACCGGCTTAAATAAAAATACTTCAGCGATCAGATGCAGGCTAAAATACTCCGGCCTTGATGGAGCATCAGAGCACAGCAGACCTAAACTGTGATGACGATGGGTGAAAGTGTTTCCTTGGTGCCTAACATTAGGGAGGGGCATTTTCCCCTTTAGTACGCCACTGCGGCTGCTCAACGTGTTTTTTCCGCAGATTGCACGATCGAGAGTAGAAAGGCCCTTCGGATAATTTGTTGTCGGGACCCATTATTAATTTTCCGGTGCTCTGGTCGTTTCGATGGAGTCTCCTTGTGGTTTTTATGGTGAAGTCTATTTTTGGTAAGCCCCATGCAGGCTATTTTTGGACCCCGGTACGATTCCTCGGGCTGTCGGTGCGTTTTTTTTTCGGTACCCCAACAAGCTTCTTTTATGGCGTCCGACGACTTCTTATTTAATGGATCCTTGACGCAATTTTTGTGTCCGCAGGGTGACATTCCGGGTATATATTGGTTCTTGGGAAGCCAGCTGCAACTTGTGGGGTTCCGGCGCGACGTTTTGTCCCCAGAAAGATTTTAAGAGAAGCGGTGTGAATTTTGTTTTGTCTAAGTGCGATTTTTTGGGGCCCCAGGGTCACTTGTTGGGATCCCTTGCACGAGTTTTGGTGGCTACGACACGTTTTTGGGGGCCCGACAAGTTTTGTGGGCTTTTGGAGCCATTGTTGAGACCCCAGATTGATTTTCCGTGTCCGGACTGTTTTTAATTTACCCGGCTTCATTTAATTAGTTTGTTTAAATGTTTTTAATTTACCCGGTGATCTCAACGAGACTTTTATAGCCCCGGTGGGACCTGTCATTCCTCTAGCGTGATTTTCAGGGGCCCGGGTGATAATTCTTAGTACTCCCAGTCTCAGCGTGATTTTCAGGAGGCCCCGTCCCGACCGTTTGTGGCCCCCGTCGTGATTTTCTTGAACCCCGGCACGACTTTTTTGCGGCCTCAGCGTGATTTTCAGGGGCCCAGGTGCAAACTTTTGAGGCCCCAGCGTCATTACCAGGGGCCCATGCGCTACTTTTGGGGGCCACCAAATGTGATTTTTGCTGAGCCCCGGTCTGATTTTTTGTGGACCGAGTGAGATTTTTAGGAAGCATGGCGCATTTTTTTCCTGAGCTCGGCGGATCCTTGGGGGCCCACAACCTGTCAGGAGGGGGGAACTGCCCACAATGCCCCCTCCCCCATTCGGTATGCCACTGTGCCATGGAATGAGGCAGCATAAGAATCCAGGAATAGTTCATCTGTTTCATCACTCACATGTGATTTCAACTCCCCAGTTATCCAGACAGTTTGAGGAAAGTCAAACATCTACTACATGGATCAGCAGGGATGGATTATAAGGCAACATGCATACCATGGAATTCAGGTCACAGTAGTTATGCTGGAATACATACCTTCTTCAACTGACTGCTTTGGGGATGGATACGCTCCTGAAGTTTGGTCAGGGTTGGAGTTGGAGGTAGATGGAGCAACACTGTGAAGGACATAACATATGGTTCAAGAGACTTCTATATACATTAGCAATACAGGGGATGAAGTAATATTTTCATTGACTTCTATGGTTTTCATTTACTTCATTGACTTCTATGGTGTCCTGAGTAAGTAGGACAATCGAGATGGGTTTGTGCTATATGCATTGTAGAAGCGCCCATAAATTAGCCATGATATATGGCATCATACTTCCCATGCTATTTAGAATAGTGAGCTGTATTTTGTGTACAAACATCAGTACATTATAAATTTTAATTAAACGTTACACACATCAGTTCCTTACAAGTGTCAGCAATACATTTCCATCATGTGCTTTGAATATGATTCAAGAAAGCACTGTCATCAATTTTAAACTTGCAAAAAGAGTGGTCCGCCTGGCGTTTTAAATGGTATTTGAGTGAATTTGCTGTCTTGTTGGTGAACTGACCACTTATTGAAATATAAGTACTTTAACTTTGCCTGCTTCTATCATGAAAATTTGTCATTTTCCAATACATCAGAGATCATCAGAATAACTTCTGGTCCACAAACTGGTGTATGCATTTCTATGAATTTATCATATTTATTAACCCAAATGATGTAGATCTGATCTGCAAATTTATAACTCAGAAAATGTTATCAGCACAGGATGCCATTCCTGAAAATATAGTACATTCAACATGTTATTGTTATTTGTGAAGCAATAAGTGCAATGCTCTCATGCAACATGCAGATGGAGGTTCATCACGTGCACCAGGTAGCACATAAAGAAGTATTATTGCGGTCTAAGGTAACCACAAGACCGGTTTTATACCAATTTTACCTCCACGAATCATTCAAAGGCGCTAGGTTTCGCCTAGTTGCGTTAAGCTAGGCTTTTGTTATAAGTTAGTAAAATTTACCCTCCCCCCAAAAAAAAAATGTCTTCAAAAACGGTTCAAGCTAGATTAGGTTATGCTAGACTTTTTAGGTTGAAAATGTTCGAGAACAAAAAAAAATGTTGGAAATTGGGCATTCAAAAAACATTCCTTGCATGGAAGGCTAGGCTAAGTTAGGCTAGGTTATGTTGCATCTTTTTTTAAATCTGAACATTATTTTTAATCCTATTGTACTCAAATCCTAGCCCCCTTTTGGGTGTTATTTTGCCTCACAATTGAAAAGAGTGCATCTGCAGAGGAAATGAGCGGTTACAACATGTTCAGCACATTAATAAACACTGCATTAAACCAGAGCAAATTCAACAGATTACCGGTCTAAACGATTTTCGGTGTACCTGCTTAAAAATGAACGGCGCGTCGTTTAAAGGAAAAATGGAAATCGCAAATTTTTTAAGTGGCCGCTAAAATCAAAAATGTTATAGCGCCAGACCACAAAAATCGGCGCAGCACTGAGCATGACTTGTTTGATGCATATTGATATGCTGTATAGTTTCAAGGTCATGTTAGGTCACCAAGGTCAAGTCAGGTCAAGTTCATGACAAGTTAATGGAACCAAACTTGATCAACTGGAATGTTGCCATAAATGCACTACTGGTTGTCATTTGTACTGTTTGTCATTGCGTTTCCATACTTTATTCATGTACTTCACCCTTCTTCACGAAGCCGATTGCTCGAGCTGCCCGACGGAGCAGCCGGGCGGCGGCCGTTCGGTAACGGAACAGGTAACTGACCTGATAAAGTGTGCTATATAGGTGACCTGAGGTCAAATGTTGGGTCTAGCATCTGCATTGCATCATTAGTAATGTCCAAAACATCATTGATGCCCATTTTTGAGCATTTCAACACTCTGCGGGCTCCATAGGGGAGACAAGCCAAGCTTCGCAAAAGGAAAATTTTGGACCTCATTTGACCTAAGATATTGACCTAGGGTCACAAAAATTGACACATATATACAGTGTGATTTTAGAGGCTCAGGTCTTAAAAAAAAAATTTGATTAGGTCTTTCTGTACCTTAATATGAGCATAAGGTTATTTTATGCCTGTTTCTCGAAGTCTGAGAGTACCATAAGCTGAAAAATTACCCAAAAAGCCAGGTATTATCGCAGTTTAAGGTAACCACAAGACAAGTATTACACACATTTTGCCTCCATGAAGCATACAAAGGGGTTAGGTTTGTCAGGTTATGTTAGGCTTTTGTTGTAAGTTAGAAAACAAATCACTTGTTGGTAAATAATTTTTTTTAAATAATTTGTCTACAACAAAAATAAACAGTTCAGGTTAGTTTTTTGAAGTTGAAACTTAGGTTAGGTTTTTTAAGTTGAAAATATTTGAGAAAAATTCCTCGAAAATTTCAATTAAAAACAATTCATTTCTTGTATGGGAAGTTTGACTGTGTCGGGTAGGTTATCTTTTGGACTATGTCTTCTTTTGGACTATGTTAGGTAAGGTTATCTTACGTCTTGAACATTAATTTTATGCTATATTTCCTAACTCCACACCATTTTTTGGTGTTATTTTTACTCCCAATTGAAAAGCATGTATTTGCAAAGGAAAGGATACTAAATTTGTGCTTTCATGTGTTTTATTCATATTTTTAATTTAAATTTCCAATGCAAAATTTATGAACGTCACTAAGCCGATGGCACGACTCATTTTTCGTTCAAATGCTTACTTTCCAGGTTGTGAGCAAAATAACATTAAAAACGTGCTTTGAGTCAGGTAACATAGCAATTAAGAGAAATACATTAAAAATGCAACATAACCTAACCTAACCCAGCGTAACCTGACTGGAGAAAACAATTATAAAAACAAAATTGGAAAAATATCAAGCAATTGATTTTCCTGAAATTTTACAAATGAGAAAACCTAACCGAACCTAATCTAACCATAATTATTGTGCTTTAAGGTAGTAGCAAGACAAGTTCTTACACATTTGCTTCCATAAAGCAAACAAATGGGCTAGGTTTGGTTATGTTAGATTAGTTTAGGTGTTTTAAGTTGGATATTTTTGGCAAAAGTTGTTCCAAAATTTGAAAGAAATGGAGCTTTTTTCTTCAAAAGCAGCTTATGTTAGATTAGGTTAATTTGGGTTACGTTTTAAAAAAAAAAAAAAATATATTGATTGGAATTTTTAAAACTTGATGTATTGGTTTTTTTTCTCCAAAGGCTAGGCTAGGTTAGGTTAGGTTATGTTGCATTTCTTTTTTTTATTTAAAAAAAAATATTTTACCACATGTCATGAATTCATAAAACACATTAAAGCACAAATTTACCAAAATGAGCAGTAACATCATGTTCATCACGTTCATAAACATTGCATTAAAAAAAATTCAAGAAATCAGAAATTACCTTGAGCTGTAAATTTACCAAAAGGTGTGCCAACCCCTGGACGGAAATGGAACACTAGATGCCCCAATCCTGGGCAGAAAAAGCACTAACAGCAGTGGAATGAAAATATTAATAGACGTAAACTAAAAACCGCTCTTCTTGAAGACAAACGTGGTAGTTATGTGGTATTAACATGGCAATCCTGAGCACAAATCAGAAAAAGGCATGGACTGGACTTCTTCGAGCTTACCTGCCAACTTCTTCAACTACTGTTCCTTTGGGAATTAAATATCAGCAAGCTATTTATTTACTGTTTAAAATCACACCAATCTGCAGATACATCAGAAGGTGCGAAGTACAAAAACGAATCAGTACGACGTCACATAAGATTGGCCTCCGGATTAAACACCGCGCGCAATGTTTAATTGCGCGCGGTGGTTGTCACTTCTGCAGCCGCCATAAGCCCATATTTCTGAGCTGTGACGTCACGAGTGCGATTGCCAGGCTGCGCCGAATTTCTCCCCTGAATTTGGAATATGCCCGATTTCTGCTAAGGTTAAGGTTGCAGTTAGCCTGTTCATTATGTGTGATGGCACTCAGTAATGTTCCTACTTAATTTTAAAATGCAAAATAATGCAGTTTAAAAAGCAAGCTTCTTGGAGAGATTCGAACCCGCCAACTCTGGATCTCGAGTTTGAGTCCATACCTCTGCGCCACACGGCTGGGCGTAACTGCCCCGAAGTTTGGGATGCGGGTTGGGCAGTGTGCAAGACAACTTTGATGCTATATACCGCGATAGTTTCGATTGCTAGAGCAAAAGTTGTAGATAGATTGGAGAAAGAAAGCGAAGCGATCCCTCTTTCGGTGCCAGAATCATGCGAAATGGCGCAATATAATCCGATATATGGTTTTTCGGAAATCGCAGCAGCTCCCTGTACAGCGTAGGAATCGTGCTACATCGAACTGGTGACGTCACGATCAATCAGTCCGAAGCGTTCAAATCATCTAGGAACTTTACCTGATTATATGGCCTTGCTCACAAGGTTCGTTTAGAAAGTGTTGTAAGCTACGGCCTAGTACCTATCTATTGCTTTCCTCAAAATAGGAATTATAATACAGTGTGCATGCAGCTTCTTCCTGACTTTTTTCATGGTATCATAAGCTGGCAGATATTTGGCTCACATGTTGATGTGGCTCTTGGTGCAGGTCGAGACTGGGGTGCTGCGTATCAATATTTAACATATGCACTTTTTTTTTTCTTTTTTTTGGGTCCGCCACCCAAGATCAGGTGACCAGGAGTGCCCCCTCCCCTTACCCAACGACTGCAAGTACCTTACGTTAACACCACAAAATAAACAGTAAAGTCGCGGCACTCCCAGCCAAGAGATGGAAAACAAATAAACGAGCATAAAAGCACCCAGTGTTAGAGCAATAAAACTAGCAATAAAGAATGCTGAAAGTAGTCATACCCAAAGGAGGCATATGACCGGCCCTATATCCATCCCAAAGAGAAGTTGAGGCCTAGACTATAATGTTAGTAGCTGGTTTGTGACGAGATGGTAGTAGGCACTCCTAATTTGAATTGCATTTGTTTACTTAGGCTCCTCCCACAACTCCATCCAGCTAAGCATAAGCTTGTTGCTGGGTGGAATGTGGGAGGAACTATGGTTGGGTGTTTTTCAACTTCTATATATGGTTAAGCACGCGCACGCGCACGCACACGCACACGCACACGCACACGCACACGCACACGCACACATACACACACACACACACACACACACACACACACACACACACACACACACACACACACACACATATGTGCATTCCCCTGATATTCAACAGACAGACTGAGTGCATGAGTCATTTAGTATTTGTTCAAGAAGTATGTCTTTATGTGATTTTTTTTAGAACAGTCTTAGAATTTGGTATATCTGTAAGCAGAAAATGTTTTGCTATGATAATATTCCAAAGCTTAGGTCCAAAACATTCAATGGTGAATAGACGATAATTTTTGTTTGAATAGCAGTGTTGGAAGTGGTCTTGTAACCTAGTGGAATATGGAGTATTCAGAGATACGGTGAAAAGAGGTCTAATAGAATGAGGCAGCTGATTATAAATATATTTTTGCATAATAAGTAACATCTGAAGTTTTGCTATGTCTTGGACTTTTAAAATGTTGTATTTCTTAAAGATAGGGTTTGCACTCTGATGGGGAAATACACCCTCAATAATGCGCATCATTCTTTTCTGAAGCAAGAACAATTTGTGTGTCTGATTAGCATAGTTTGTACCCCACAGAAAACAGCAATAATTTATATATGGGAGAATTAATGCATTATACAATTTTAAGAGGTGATTTTTGCTTAGGAGATATCTTGTTTTTGATAACATTCCTATGTTACGACTTATTATGTTTGAGACACTGCTGATATGGGATGCAAATTTCAAATTTTCATCTATGTATACACCAAGGTACTTCACTGGATTTTGATGCAAAATAGCAATCCCATTAAATTTGATCTCAATATCAATATTCGTTTTGTGATTGTTATACAACTGGTATACAGTTTTTGTTTCATTTAATGACAAAAGATTTGAATGTAGCCATTGTGAAATTGTTGGCAAGGAATTTTGTATTTTGTTTTGAAGCTCTTTAGGGTCAGTGCTTTTGAAAAAAATAGCCGTGTCATCAGCATATAGAAATGTCTGACATTCTATATCCAAATTTACAAGATCATTCATGTATATTATAAAGAGTAAGGGGCCTAGAATTGAGCCCTGTGGTACACCCATTTCAATCTTTCTGAAAGCAGAGGTGCTGTTATTGATTGTGGTAGCTTGAGTTCTTCCTGATAGATATGACTGTAATATTTTAATTGCATTTCCCTTCACTCCATATTTGTCCAATTTTGCACATAATATTTCCCTGTCAACAGTATCAAATGCCTTCCTCAAATCAAGGTAAATTCCGACAACATATTCATTATTTTCAAACCCTTTGGTGATCAAGTTCTGTATTAAGAGAAGAGGCATATATGTGGACTATCTTTTCTGAAACCAAATTGTTTATCAGAAAGTATGTTGTGTAGTGTGAAATGTTCCTAGAGTTGGTTGTAGATGATATTTTCTAATATTTTTGACATATATGGAAGAATACTAATTGGTCGGTAGTTACAAAATGTTGCTGGGTCACCTTTTTGTAGATGGGCTTGACAACAGCTATTTTAAATGGCTTGGGGAAAGTTCCACTATTCAGGCATAGGTTAATGACATGGGTCAAGTGTGGTAATATTGACCTATATGATTGTTTAAATAAGCTAGAATATATTCCATCAATTCCTGACCCAACATTTTTTAAAGAAGTAATCACTGTATCTAAATTGTTTTCTGTTACTGTTAATAGTGCCATTGATATATCTGGGTACGTATGTATGTATTCTAAAGCATTGGTGTTGTTTTGAGGAATCTGTTCTCTCAGTTTTTGTGCAATTTCTGTGAAGTATTTATTGAATCCTTCAGCTATAGCTCGATCATTTTCTAGAGTGATGTCGTTATCTGTGTTCATTTTTTTCAGGGATATTATGTTTGGAAGGAGTTTGCCTCAGAATCTGGTGAAGCATTTTCCATGTCTCTTTTGGATTATTTTGATGTTTGTCAAATTCGGCCTCATAATAAAGTATTTTTGCCTTTCTAATTATTGCAATCAGTGTATTTTTATACTTGTTATATTTGTTCTTGCTTTCAGCAGTTTTATATTTAAGTTTGTGATTAAATAATATTTGCTTTTGATTGATTGAACATCGTATTGCAGGTGAAATCCATGGTTTTATGGAGGCTGTTTTTCTTGATAAGACTTGAGTATATGTAAATTTATCAATCCCACTTTTGTATGCATTAATTAAGCTGCTGCATGCTTCTTCAGGATCATTTTCATCAAAAATTCCCTGAAGTTCATTGGTCAGATGATCCCTCAGGCTGTCCATTTTGTGAAAGTCAAAAGCAGTTTTTGTTCTTTTTGCATCGATTTGTTTTTGAACTGTAAATTCTGATGTTGTAAAAATAGAAAAGTGATCAGAGAAATCATATTTAATGATGCCAGACTGTTGTATTTTTGATACATCATTACAGAAAATATTATCAATTAATGTGCATGATGAATCACATACACGAGTTGCCTTTGATATTAGAGGAAGAAAACCATGAGAGCACATAGACATGAAAAATGAGTCTGCAAAATGGTCATTTGGAATTGATAACAGATCAGCATTTAAATCGCCAATGATGTAGGTCGGCATGTTTAGATGGCTTATTGTTCTTAAGCACTCTTCAAATTCTGACAAAAATTGTGCATGATGACCAGGTGCATGACAGATCTGGCATATCAAAATAGTTTGTTTATTACTCAATTCTATTTGGAGAAAAACTACTTCAGCTTCAGCAGCAACAAAATCAAATGGATAGACCTGTTTTGCTTTAAGAGATTTCAAGGAATAGATTGCGGACCCTCCCCCAATTTTGTGTTCCCTGCTTTGACAGAATAGCTCATAATCTTCATCATCTAAGTTAAATTTATGTTCATTTTCTTTTGATAGCCAGGTTTCAGAAATACATATAAAGCTCCATTTGTGATTCAGTTGGCTTAGGAAGATATTGAGCTCATCAAATTTATTTACTATGGATCTTGCATTCAAATGGAGAATATCTATGCTTCTTTCTAAGTTGAAGTCAGGGCCAATTTCAACTTGTCTACCGATATCTTGAACATCATAGAAATTACAATTCTCTCGAACGCGTTCAAAATGAGAATACGTCAGGGCAAGGTCATCTGAGATTATATTCAAGAATGGGTTAAATATTTTATTTTCCACGGTAGGTAGGTGTTGAACCTAGTTGTAGGGCCTACGTAACAAGGTAGGTAGTTCAACAATAAGCTTGCCTTCCCTCACCTGACTTGGACGACTACATGGCTAGACCGGAGGTGCCTAGCAATTTATGGAGAATATGGATAATATTAATGGAGAATTAATGTTGAAATGATAGCAGCGATTTGCTTTACAAAACCATTCAACTCACTATCCATAAGGCCAAAGTGCATGTACCATAGTCAAGTAATGTAATAGGTGTCTGGAAAAAAACTTGTTATTAGGAAACCGTGTATACCTCATTCAAAAACTGCTTGGAAGTACAACATAGATAGATATATTTTATACACAATTGTCTGTGCATTCAAAAATAATTGTATGCTGCATAAACGAAATTATTCAATTTATTTCCATGAAAATGTAGTACATATCTCCTCTAAGCCTAATAAGTGTCACTGGTTACCAAGTACAATGATTACCAAACAGTACCAAACATTACCCAACAGTTCCACTGGCCAATCTTAATTGGCCAATTAAGTACATAAAACTCATTGTAAGGGATGTTTTAAGTGCATAAAACTCCTTAAAAGGAGTTTTATGACTTTTGATGACCTTGACCTAAGGCCAAGGTCACCATATTGAAAAGTCACAAGTATATCGACGATTATCATATCGACTACGTCACGTCGATTGGTGAAGGTTTCATGAAATTTGGTTGAGTAGTTTCGGAGCATGGGCGGCGCAACAACTGTTAGTTTTATGCATTTTGTATGACCTTGACCTAAGGTCAAGGTCACCATATTGAAACGTTTCGAGTATATCGGCCATTCCACGTCGATTACTGAATGTTTTGTCAAATTCTGTTCAGCACTTTCGGAGTATAAGCGTGTACTGGCTAAACTAAACTCAAGAAGCAATCTGACTAATAATTAATGAAACCGCTGATTTTGTCTACTATTGCTGTACGCAGAACTTGTGCAGCATGGGACTTTTTAGGAGTGTCAGAATATACCATGCTATGTCGGGATTCCAAACTATTTTTTAAAAATACATTTAAAATTGGGATATTTGTTTTCATCCGGAAGGCTATTTTTTAACTCGGCAAAGGTTGCTGCATTTTACTTTACTTCTGTTGGTTTGATGGACAAAAGACCCACGAGCCCCCGTTTAAGCGCTTCAAGGTTGGATGGCCGGAATGGACCCCCGGATACATCAGTGTTATCAATAATCATATACCCCACCATTCCAACATTCCCAATGTGCGAAGAACGCGAGCGTCGTGTACTGCGAAGAACGCGAGCGTCGTGTACTCGGCAGAACGCGAGCGTCGTGTACTCGGCCCGTTGCGTGTGTGGCGAGGCCAAACAATTGGCATTGGGGCCCCGCCACCGCCATCACAGTTATGCTGATAGCTCCTTTGCGGTTCGCTTACACAGGAACCCCGCCACCCGCAACAGTTATTGTGACGTGGGTTCCATCGATGCATTTTTTCCATCTTTAACAGAGGAAAAGTGTCATCCGCTAGAGATTTGTTACGTTGAAGAAAGGGTTACGTTAATCCGGCCTATGTGGCATCCGGTTATACCCAAGAAGTAAGAGAGGAAAGATGAGACGCCGGCAAATAAAGAACGTGGCGTAAGGGGCCGACACATACATAGCATACAGGTTCATACACGGACATACATACATACATACATACACGACAATCAGAAGGGCATTTGGAGGGTGGACAGTTTTGTCGCCTGCGGAGAGGCTCCTGAAATTGGCGAAACAAGGGTAGAGCTTCATCGTACATATTGCTGAGATATGTAACCCATTTAATGCAAGCACTCCAGTCCTCCCAAAAATATGCCCACATATCCAAGAACCTCACCCCAAGCTCCGCAAATCTTGATCACGCTGCTATTCAGTCAAATGGCCCTAGACTACCGTTCTACACTTGCCATACCTAATTGATGTTACCACTCCCCTCTTCCTATCTTCTGCCAACCTGCCTATCGAAGCCCTGTACTCTCTTATTTTTTCCTCAGTTTTACCTCTTCCTACATCATTCACATCAACATGTACACTTACTGTTGGACCCTCTCCACTTACCTTCATTTATCCTTCTAACCTATCCCCAACATCCTTTACTAGGACACCTGGGAAACAGACTCGAGTCCTTCCACTCGAGTTCCTACTACAAAATGAACGAACAGCATTCCTAACTCTCCGGTCCCCTATAACTAAGACCTCCCCCTCACTATCTTCACCAACATTTTCACTTCCACCTCTATCCCGAGTAGCATTTCTTCCCTCTCTTGAGATGCCTGAATGCTAATATGTATTTGGAAGGTAGTGTCAATTTTCCTTAAAGTTATTCTAGTGCTCCTACGTCTGGTCACTGTCCACTCTCCTCTCCTATCCTGGGCCTCACTATCACCATACCTACCACTCCTGGAATTCTGCACCTGGCTTGCTTGACTGTCATCTATGATGGGCACTGCCACTAAACACCTCGGGCGCTTCACCTCCATCTACTTTCCTACTCGAGTCCCAATTGAACCCCTACACTCAAGCGTTCCAAAGCCACCTACCATGTTTTTGTTTGGTTTAAAACAACTATTTTGTTTTTGATCAAAACGCTAAACTAATCGGACTCACTCTGGGTAAAGCGAAAAATATTTCAGCCAGTACTTCGACCTTTATTGACTAAACTTCTAAAGGGCTATGAACTAAATGAGACAACACAAAAAATCCAGCTGGCAAGTCAGTCACGCGAGAAAGCCTAAAGGTAGTCCGCGGTCCGAAGAAGAAACAGCAGAAAAAACAGTGGGAAGAAGAGAAGAGAGCAGAAGACACAGCAACACAGACCAGATGAGAGAAAAGACAGACAATAATACCCTCACCACACACAACGGCGTCATGACTCCTCCGCTACACAGAACTGAACTGTACACAATCACACCTAAATACCTAAATGGGTTGAACTTGGTGTTAGTGGTGGTTTCCGGTGTTCTTTGGCAAAACACTCCCATATCGGGCTCAATATAAACTTCCCGACACCCTGGTTGAGTGAAGGGCTGCTCATCCTGATTTCGATCGCCTCCATCACCACGCGGCGATACCACTGTTTTTCTACATCTAGTGTAGTCACCTGGGAGGGGTCGAAATCTTGTCGACACCTGCGCTAGTGCTCATCTAGTAGCATGGGTGTAACCACTGGGTGGGGTCGGGGGACATACCCCCTCCCCCTCAATTTCTGAAAAGTGGCGATTTGTCCCCCTCAATTTTGTTATGTGTCCCCCAAGCCTCAGTTAACTGAGTATGAACGTCGCAAAATTATACTTCGCAACAAATTTGCATTATCGCAAGGCTTTTTTATAGTCTTAGGTTGCATTCTCCTGCGCAAATATTGATATATCTTGAACAAACGTGACTCTGGGTGTCCTTGGGTATCTTCAAGATCATGGAGGGGAGTCATGGGCAGCCTTAAGCAAGTACGTCAAGTTTACGTATTCGTATTCAGCGACGTGTTCACCAGAGGCGTATTTATATTGGCATCGGCATTCAGCGACGGGCTTATGATCGTTCAAATCAATTACCACAAATACCTCTGCGTGCACTGAGCACGCTGGAAGCAACTACATAGGTTTCACATTACGATTTTAACGGTCAAGGTCGAACACAAACCGGTTTCTTCGATTGTCTCCTTTTTTGTCATTTTCACCCAAACCTGCCCAAATCTGGTATCAAGCAAGAGCCTGTGGTGAACCATTGTGGAACATTTCAAATCGGACATGTCAAGGTCAACCTTCTAAGTCAAAGGTTAGCTTGATTTATTAGATAGCGATATTCAAGCGATATCGACCAAACGCGAGGTTCGGTTGCTATCGCTTCAATTTCCATCAAATGGGCGTCATTTGACGTGGCTAGTTATGCGGTATCAGAAAGTTAAGCATTCGAATTCTTTTGTAAGGGCAAAGGCCAGGCTGATCATCCGGTCCGCTCAATTTTGCTTTCGTTTTCGCTCAAACCCATCCAAATCTGGTATCAAGCAATAACCAGTGGTGAACACTCGAGTAACATTTCAAACAGAGACATGTCAGGGTCAAAGGTTTGATTCAGTTATTCGATGATCTCGCGTTTCGTCGCTATGTCTTCAATTTGCTGGAAATAGATGTCATTCGACGTCGCTTGTTATGCGGTATCAGAAAGTTGATAATTCGAAATTATTTCGACGAGTCAAAATTGAAGCTGATTTCTTCAGTCACCTCACATTTGTTTTTGTTTTTTCGTTGTCCCACAAGCCTACCCAGATCACTATCAAGCGATAGCCCATGGTGAACCCTCAAGTAACGTTTTGAAACCGGGATATACCAAAATCAAACCTTGAGGGCAAAGGCTGGTTGGAATTCTTCGAAGTTCTCGCGATTCGTCGCTTAGTGGCTTATGCCGTATTATAATGTAAATCAAATGAAACTAATTTCAAAGGCTAGAGGTCAAACCGATTTCTTTGGTCGCCTCGTATTTTTTTATTCGCCCTAACCCATTCACATCTGGTATCAAGCAATAACCCATGGTGCACCTCGAGTAACATTTCAAACCGGAACATGTCAATGTCATAGCACAAGATCGAAGGTTAGCTTAAATAGCTCGAAGTCCTCGCGCCTCGTCGCTATGTCTTCAATTTTCATCAAGTGGGAGTCATTCGACGTGCCATGCAAACTGTTCAGAAATCAAATTAACTTTCAAAGTCAATGGTCGAGCTCATTTTTCGGTCGCCCCGCGTTTCATCGTTCTCTCCCAAAGCTACCCATGTTTGGTATCAAGAGATAGCTCGTGAGCAACCCTCGAGCAACATTTGAACCCGGGACAGGTCAGGTCAAGCCTTAGGTCAAGGTTAGTTTTATTTTTGCAATGTCCTCGCGTTTCGTCGCTATGGATTCAATTTGCATTATGTGGGTGTCACTCGACGTTGCTTGCCGTACGGTATCAGAATTTTGAAATATTGAAATAATTTCAAAGGTGTCGAAAGTCCGCTGTGTGCACAATGATTGAGTGTAATATTAATAGGAGGACCAAATCTGTTTTTGTTTGCAGCCGTTGCGATAGCAGGCACTCATATCATATATCACTAGCTCTCCCAAGAAATCCGTCATAACCTGCTCGGACGGCGCTCTCTTCGCTGGTTTTTAATTTACACCGCCACATTGCGGTTCTGGACATGTAAAATGTAGATCTGTTTCAAATTGTCCGCTTTCCTCTTAATGGTTCAACGGAAGTTGTCAAATTTGGAAGAGAAGCCACATGTCCATGCGCATACTTGTATAACCAGCCGGAGTTCGTAACCACGAGAGAGCAATGTTGTAATCAGGGGTGGATCCAGGAATTGTCATGGGGGCATTTGTCTGGAGGGGCGCCATTTCTTTGGAGCGGCGCCGCTGCGAAAGCACCTGGAGGGGCGCCTCTGGCTGCAAAATTCGAGCGAGTACACTGGAGCCTTTTCAGAGGTGCACCTTTTCCCGACCTGAGGGACGCCACCTTCCACGATGGGGCACATGCCCTCGGTGCTGCATCCTTTATCCGCCCTGGTTGTCATTGCATCGAAATGTGTAAAACAGGAATGTAAAACAGGAAAGCATGGAAAGCAGTATGTCCATATTTGCTACAATAAAACCATCATCCAATGTTATGTTTTTCCTGCTAAAAGGGGACGTTTAGCATACTTACAGCATGGTTCTATGGCGATGTGAAATCGGGCCCAGCACATACGATAATGAAGCTAGATGGTCATAGGCAGTCATAAGGAGTGAAACTTGATAATTACGATGCTGTCCACCCTCCAAGTGTTCTTCTGATTGCCGTGTATGTATGTATGTATGTCTGCACATGTACCTGTATACCATGCTTGTATCGTCTATCTACGCCAAGTTTCTTGTTTGACAGCGTCTCTCCTTTCTTCACTAGTTGATATAACCGGATGTCACATAAGCCGGATTAACGTAATTCCTTCTTTAACGTAGCATTCTCTAGTAGATGGCACTTTGCCTCCGCTAGACTTAGGAAAAAAAAGAAGAAAAAGGCCCAGCTTGCTGCTGGGCCAGTAATTTGCCATTTGTTGCTGGGCTTTTCGGTGGCGGCTGCTGTTTTCGACTTGGCTCGGTCGATAAATGCGCTTTGGCACGCATTGTTCCGCAGCACCTGCTGTGTGTTGTTTCTCCGAGATCTTGGCCTCCTCGCTGTTACAGATTGCGATGGCTCGGCGAGCCAGACATTGGGTGGTTGCGGACTTGATGCGGGCGGCGTGGTGGGAGTCGTATTTTAGATGCACGTTCGAGCAAGTGGGTTCCTGAAGACTGAGGTCTTGAGAGTTTCTCCAAATATGGATGCTTCCACGTCAAGGCAGGGGAGCTTTCCGTCCTGCTCCACCTCCAGAGTAAGCTGAATATCTGGCGAACCACTATTGAGATGCCGGAGAAACTTGTCGACTTATTCTCGCCCGCGTGGCCACACAATACAGGTGTCATCCGCAAATCGTCTCCAATACTTGGGTTTCAAAGTGGTCTGCGCCAGAGGTCTCCTCAAATGACTCCATGAAGGCATTTGCTAGCATAACTGATAGCTCAGTCCCATTGGCGCGCTCCCTCCGACGGCATATAATACTGCTGCACTGGCTGCTCGGCGAGCTCGACTGAGCGAGCGTAGGCTTGCTCGAAGATCGCAAGGCTCCGTCATCCGCCGGCTGTACGGACTGTGGAGCAAATTGGTAGCTTCATATATTGTCTAGTTGTCATGATTACCAATTACCTGGCAATGCAAGGTCCGCGTTTGTGAGAAATTCACCTTGCTCATAGCTACTCGCAACTGGTATTCTGTGACATCTCATTATGCTAATACATACACACACATACGCGCGCACGTAGACATTTACACACGTACACGAACACACACCTACAGGACCGGTCCATGTTTGCAACTAATTTCCACTACGAATTTTCCGCTGCACATGTAATGCTACTATAAAAGAGGCGAAGGGCGAAGTGGGCATACGTATTTGAAAACATAATCTAAATTAATTTATTTTACGTCACGGGACTCACAAGGATCAAAAACTGGCTTGCGCGCCGAAGCAACATCGGATCTACAGGAGTTTGAATATATTAGCAACTAACCTGTATGTCAAGTCCATCCAACGCCACACCGCTGACTGAGTCCGTGGCAAACATAAACGTGGGTGGGGGACACGCCGGTGCCCAAGAACGCGGTGCCTTTCTCCACCTGCACGGCACGGCCTAGGCGGGCGACATCCTCCAGCGCTAACGGTGCCATCAGCATTATGCCTACCGTTGGCGAGCCTCCTCCGCGTTAGGGTGAATGTTGTCCCCACACATAGCTGGGAGGATACGTTCCCTAGGCAGTCCTGGTTAAGGTGGAACGTCATCAGGAACTGCAAGCGCGGATATCTTGTCCGTAGACCTTGAAACAGGCCCTGCAGTGAGGTTGAATTGCGTATAATGCTGCGCTAGAACGTATAAAGCGACGTCGGGTTGTCCACACCGAGTGGCGCCGCTGGCCTTAAAGGTGCCAGAGATCAGGACCTCCGTGTTCTCCAACCCTGCGTCTTGAGCCGTCATTGCCTCGGGCGAGTAACTAGCTGCACCTCTCCCGCTTGAAGGGTCAGGTGGAGCTGCTGTTCACGACGTCGTACCGTGGCCCGTTGGCGGCGTTGGTGACCAGCGCAGGTGCCTCTTGGCCTGGCAGCCTGGTGACCAGGCGGTGGTGAGCCTGAGAGAAAACAGCCCGTTTCACGACGGCTAATAACCACCGGGATGCAATGTCGATGACGTCGTCTGGTATGGATGGCATATCATTGAAATATATGTACTTGATCTGTATATATGAAATGTCCCGGACGTTTAAACTATGAAGTAATAAATTAAATACAAAACAACCAATATATTTAAAAAGCGGCACTATTTGAAACAAGCACTCACACAAATAACTAACCAATCTGACCATATCTGACACATGGCACGGGAGTCGAGAGTTGTTGACTATAACATAAATTTGCCATTGTATTACCGCAAATATACAATATTGGGGAGTACGTATGTGGTAGTATGTATCCTGCGGATTAGCATTTTTCTTTTACGTTTTATTTGATGGCTGTGAAATGCCCTTATTATGAATATATAAGAAAATACATCATTTCCAGATGCTACTTTCCATCTTGACACTACCGAATATATTAAATTATCTCCACTTTGCAAGCGGGTTTACAGTTCTAATGGCGTCCACGGTACATCACCACAGCAGACTCCGTTTTTATATGTCGCTGCACTCTTTGTCTTTTAATATTATACTCGCAAGAAAGAACGATGAATGAATTATGTACAGCACATGAAAGACCGCAACACGTCCGAAATATGCACATCTGAGACAAACTTGCTTGTTGGCTTGCCTGACATATTGCCATACGCGTATGAACAGGGGGCATGGTCCCCCACTTTTCGAAGTGGACGGGCCAGCAATGGTAGCTGCCCCCCCCCGCACCTACACCTTTGAGACATTCAAATTTCCTAAGAAGCAGCATGAACAAATTTAAATAAGTGAAAAACTACTCGCAATACATCGCTAAGTAAAAGTTGTTCATATCAGATCATAGTTCTTCATTAAGTTCATGTACACTTGGACATGACCTTACAACAATGCAACTACTTCAGAAGTTGATGTAATGCAACAGATGTATGGATATTTATACCTTATATTATGGTGTGAAAAGAATTTACACCAGAAAATGTGGCAGCCAGTATGAATGTACAATGTACATGCATACTACAGTTTCACTCAGTATGCTCTAACTATAACTAAACTATTACACACATACATACATACATGTATATATATATATATGTACATATATATATATATATATATATATATATAGTGGCCGTAAAAAAAATGTATACACCGCGAGCGCAAAAAAAAATATATACATAGTGATCTCTGAAAAGTTTTTTTATTGTGCTCCCCAGCAACAGTCAGTGGGCGGAGCTCGGTATGACGTATGTAGCTGGGCCCTACCCCTACCCTGACTCACCCAGCGGTGAGCGACAGGCTCTCAGAGAGGTAGGGCCAACTGTTTGATGCTCTTCTGGGTGCCTTTTTGCTACGACGCCCGACTTTGGAGGCCTATAATTTTGCTCCCAGTGGTTAGAATGGGACGAAAGAAGCTCACGGATGTTGAGAAGAGTCGGACTTTGACCCTGTTGGAGCAGGGCATGTCTGTGATACGTGCCGCCGCAGATCTACAAGTCACGAGGCAGGTTATTTACAACCTCAAAAAGGCCGCCGCCTCCCTACCCCCAGGCACCACTTCGGAGAGAATGAAAGGCTCTGGAGTACCCCGCAAGACTTCCCCATGCACTGACCATATCCTGAAGAAAGCTGTGATGTCAGAGCCTGCAATTACCGCATCAGCACTTAAAAGGAAGAACCCTGATCTACTCCAGGACGTCTCGATCAGAACGATTCAACACCGCCTGCAAAAAGACCTGGGAATGCCATGTCGCCGAGCTGCCAAGAAACCGCTCCTCACCAAGGCCATGAAGAAAAAAAGGGTTGCCTTTGCCAAAAAAATATCGACACTTCACATCAGACGACTGGAAGAAGGTGATGCTCAGCGACGAGAGCACCTTTAGGCTGGTCAGGGGAGCCTCGAAGGTCGTTCGTCGCCCCAAAAATGTATCTCACTACGACCGTAAGTTTATTGTGACGATTGTGTAACACCCTGACAGTGTGATGGTTTGGGGGGCATTTAGTGGCAATAAGGGCAGGGGAGGGTTGTATTTCCTGCCTAAGAACGTCACCATGAAGGGGAGCAACTATATCGAAGTGCATAAAGAACATTTGTTGTTTTTTGGGGTATTCATGAGTGCGATTCTGGATAGGCGCCCCTGTGGCAAGGGGCGCCGACATGTACGACGGGTACGACAGGGCACGACGCTGACATGTACGACAGGTCCAAGGCAGTACAACGCAAATCCTCAGTGATACCCATATTGAAGTGCTAGACTGGCCAGGCGACTCCGCGGACCTAAACTCCATAGAAAATGCCTGGAATGTTATGAAAAACAAGATTCAAGAGGCCCACCCAGCAACATCAAGGATCTGCAGGAGGCGCTGAAGCAGCTGTGGATCGACATGGACATCTCCTACTTCGCTAGTTTGGCCGAATCGATGCCCAACCGACTCAAGATGGTGCTGAAGGCGAAGGGGACATGACAAAATATTAATTGTAAGGCTTATTCATCAATAAATGTCATGTAAGCTTCATTTTGTTGCTTTATTAGCCAAATATTGTTAATGTATACATTTTTTTGGCGGCCACTGTATGTATAGATGTATATATGTATATCAGGCCGTTGTCATCCCCATGCCCTCCTGCGTGTCGCCTCGAATGGTACAAATGACGTCATCTGGGGTACACCTTTTGGGCCGTTTAAATGGTTTGTTGCATCTTAAAATTAAATTATTTTCAATTAAATTCACTTTCTAAATCTTATAATATCGCGTCTGTGATTTTAGAATCTTGTTCAGCTATTATTTTATCAGTTTCAGTTATGCTGCGAATTAGACGACCACCATCACGAAATGCAGCGTTTTAGGGGCACGCTTTTCTCAATTTCTTAGATCACTCAGTTCACTCATAAATGGCACGGTTGCTTACATAGTTCTCATTTGGGCTCTATGTCTTATGCCACACATCGTGTTCGCTGTCCTTGAGTTTTAGTCGTTGTATCTTGTGGGTAGTTGCACTGTTTACTGTAACCTTTTGCTCTAGTTAATTAGTGATGGAAATTGAGATGTGTTCCATAATAGGTATCTAATATGTTGATGCCGCTTATCCGGTAAATTTGCAGTTTAAGGCAATTTCTGATGTCATGTAATTTCTTTTTCTTATGCAATACTTATGAATGTGCTGAACATGATGTGACCACTTATTTCTTCAGCAGGTGCTTGCTTTTCAGTTGGGAGGCAGCATATCACCCAAAATGGGCTTAGAGTTGGGTAATATAGCATAAAAAGTAATGCTTAAAATAGAGAAAAATAATGTAGCATAGCCTAATCTAACCTAACCTAACCATCTATGCAAGAAAGCAAACTATTTTTGTAAGCTTGGAAAATTACTAGGCAATTTTTTGTATATTCAAATTAAGAAAAACCTAACCTCGCCTAACCTACCCTGAAATGTTTTTGAGGAAAAAGAAGCTCAATAAAAAATAATCTCCCCAAAAAAGGAAAATCGTATAGCTCCCAACAAAACCCTAACCTAGCCTAACTTAACTAAACCTAACCTCTTGTATGCTTCATGGAGGTAAAATGTGTGTAAAACTTGTTTTGTGGTTACCTTATACTGCTATAATACCACTTATTCTACATATCATGATTCAGATGGAGAAGGTGGCCTAAAATTCAGTTTCAGTGTGCTATCGTAATTGCTATGTTGGATTGCCTAAAAGGAAAACATGCTTGTGTCAGTAATGCAAAAACAATGGGTGAGAGGCAGAATATCAATTACATCACTGACTAAGCCACAAGCACAGCATGTTGGGAGCTGGCAGGGGCATGTGAGTAATCCAGAAAGTTCAGAAGCAATGTTTTGTATGTTTAATTCATCCTTGAAATAACCAGGAGGATCTGCTCTGTCCAGTGATATAATTTTCACTTCAAATTTGAAATATGATTAACAGTTTTATGCATGACACTGACAAAAAGTATTGCAAAATGACAGCAGTTATCCAGGCCATTCCCAGTTCAAGATTGGTTTTCAGTTCAATGTTTTGGTGAAACCTTCACCTGTTCTACTATTCAAGAAGATAACTAAATGAGGGTATGTGTTGGTGAACTTTTTCAATTAACATATCCAACTGTATCAATGTCAAGTTCCAGGTGAATATCAATAAACTGTGTGTGTGCTGTAGCAATGTGCAATATGTGGGAATAAAAATCTGGAAAGAAGAGAGGTTGTCAATCAACATGTTTAACACACGGGGAAACGCCCACCCTCGGTTTGCAAATCACTGCAGATACCGGTCGATATACGCGATTTTCGGTGTACCTGCTTAAATATGAACGGCGCGTCGTTTAAAGCAAAAAATGAAATCGCCCGAAAGTTTCAAGTTAGGGGCCGCTAAAGTCAAAAATGTTATAGCGCCAGACCACAAAAATCGGCGCAGATGCGCCCCAGTATACGACAAAGAGTGTTCAGGCAACACTGGGACTTGTTTGATGCATATTGATATGCTGTATAGTTCAAGGTCATGTTAGGTCACTAAGGTCAAGTCAGGTCAAGTTCAGACAGGTTAATGGAACCAAACTTGATCAACTGGAATGTTGCCATAAATGCACTACTGGTTGTCATTTGTACTGTTTGTCATTGCGTTTCCATACTTTATTCATGTACTTCACTCCCTTCTTCACGAAGCCGATTGCCCGAGCGCCCGACGGAGCAGTCGGGCGGGCGGCCGGTTCCGGTAACTGGAACAGGTAACGACCTGAAAAGTGGTGCTAGTAGGGACCGAGGTCAAATTGGGTCTATCATCTGCATTGCATCATTAGTAATGTCCAAAACATCATTGATGCCCATTTTGAGCATTTAAACACAATCACAGCGATCCATAACGATACAAGACAAGCCACCAAAACCGGAAAATTTGCCAATCTGACCTCATTTGACCTGAAGATATTGACCAAGGTCACGAAAATCACACAATAGAGTTCACACCGTGCCTATCCACCCTGCGAATTTCGTTCCTCCAGCTTACTAGGAGCCGAGATCTTAGGGGGCGGAATCCGCCCCCCTCCAGTGCGGTAATTCTCAGAGGCCCTCCAGGGCGCGTGTTAAGTTTCCAACAGATGGAAATACATGTAAGACTTTGTTCGTCCAAATTGCAAGTTCATCCAACCAACTCATTCATTTGTTCCAACCACTTTATCTCTGATGATTATGATCCTGCTTATCTGATGCAGCAGAAGCTTATGTTGCAATGGCAACACCTGCCTCTCCTGAAGCCTGGTGCCATTCCATTAATTATCCTGCCTACCAGATCTGTGTGGTATGAAGTTTTGAATCATGCATGTCTGTTGTGCTTGCTGTATTTTGGAGCATCTTATCCTTGTATAGCTAAATGAAGAACCAGTTCAACTAGCTTGATGCCACTTCAATTCACGTTATGAATATAGTGCGACCACCATCAGCAAACTGGAACTGGAGCGTGACGGCCTTGTCTTCGTTGCCGGCTTCGTCGCCTACAAAATGATGCGTGCCAATACAGCGCTTGGCTGTCCGACGTCTAAAGCACAGGAGGCGCTCCTGAGAACTGTGTCCAGCTCTTGGATCACCACCATCGGTTGCGGCCGGCTCTACGTGCCACAGACCTGGTAGACGGTGGTGGTAGACCAGTTGGATTCTGATTTCTGCTCCATCACGGGCCCAAACTGCACCGGCGAGGCCAGCATCGTGAGGCGCCTGGTAGGCGTCATCAGCAGCCGGCAGCCGAGGCTAGATGTCAGTGTGGCACAGAGACTGACTCGAGTTGGGCTGCATGTGCGCAACGGCTGGTTGCGCTAGAATTCTGCTCGGCAGAGCGCAGAGAGGCGGGCATCTAGGCAGGTGCGCCAGCATGTCACCAGCCAGCGATAGGATGTCCACCCTCACACTGCCGGTCATCTGTCACCGTCGCTGCTGTGCATCGTGTCGTGTCGCTCGGTTCTGTTCTTTTTCTCCGTGTTTGCTGTTGACGCCGTGACCACGGGCGGACGGGTGGCGCCCCCTGTGCTGCCCGTCCTGGCGGCACTTGACACTGCTTTCGTGTCGTCCGGTCCTGCCGTTTTGTTAGCGTGTTTTGCTCTTGCGACTGACCATTTACGGGTTGGCGGCGCTCCCTGTGTTGGCTGTTCTTGGCGGCACTTGGCACTGTTCTCGGCTCTGGTATTGCTATGGGGCAGGTATGGCGTATGCCACTTCATAGTTGCTGATATTTACCATGCGGCCTATCAGCATTGATTGGAAAGAACGACATGCAAAGTGCCCTTTGCTCCACGAACTTTGATTGCGATCCTCCATTCGTCCTCTGAACCGGAACCAGTACAGAAGCGGACTAGGTCGACTACGCCGACGTGTAGGAGTGTTTTTGGATGATCCAGATCTAATCCTGAACGCATCGCTAGGGAATGTCACTAATTCATGCCTGCCCGTTTTTGGTTCCCCACGTTTCCAGTCCGTCCGCCGAATGTAGCTGGTAACTAGAGTGGAATTTCACGTACTTTTGGGAGGGATTAGCCCCCTTTAAGACTGGCGTGAGTCTACCTCCTTCCAATTTTTCCAATACAATTTTGAACCTTTTTTGGCATGCTGCACCTTCGCACCATTGCATAAGCTTGCATGCTAAGCATTGTTTTTATGTGCGTCTATGTAATATTTATTGTCACCAATAAGTCAAGAACTGAGGAAAATCAATGTTTGCACTCCCAAGAGTAATTAGGTAGTGATCTGCATCTTCAGTGGTGGTACTGTGCGCTGGAATGTAAGCATAAAGAGGCAAATGCATTTGGTAGGGCCGCATGTGATAGGTAGCAACACCGGCCTTTGGAATCAAGAGAGGGTATCCGATTGGCACATTTTTGCACCTCTGGATAACACCCTCCCCAACCCATCCAGCAAGGCGAGGGTGTTTAGTATTCCAGTTAACGTGCCGTCAATGCCCTAACAGGGCCGCCCGTCACATCTGTCATCAACTAAACGTAACCCTCCCACGACGGTTGCCAGTTGACCCTCAGCAGTTTACAAGGCACGTAACAAGCGCCGTAAGTGTACGTAGCCATAGAACCCACGTTGCTCAGCCGTTGAGCATCGCTCTCCCAAGGTAACTTAGCTGAACTTTCTGAGAATGCGCCTAAATACAATTTAGAAAGTAGTGTGTTGGTCCTAAAGGTACAATTCTAATCGCAGCTTGGTAGGTTGGTGATTATTTGATATCACAGCTAATACGATTATGTTTCGTAACTGTTTACTGTTTCAACTGATATTGGCTATTTGCACTTACATTTTTCACTTCCGGTTTTAGGCAAACCCTTCCTGAATCCTGAGATGCAAGATGCCGGGGAAGCGCCCATCATCTGGTTGCCAAGATATTGGCAAATATTTCAAATCCTTCGCTGCTCCTGGCATTTCTGGCACGTAGGTGTGAAACGATATGATCTCACAGCCCGTGTATTATAATTGGAGGTGTTGTCGTCTTCTAGCCATCTGCATAACAAAATCCGAAAAAAAACTGGCACCCCAAAGGCTTATTCGACGCATAGGGGGACTATGTAATATTGCATACATTACAGATACCTTTAATCATGGGTCACCATTGCCTGGATGTATTGTGTTTTAACCCTCGCTGGCACATGTGGTGGGGGTGATGAACCCCTCTATGGTTTCCGAGGCTTTAAGCCATTCGGAGGTAGCTCCGAATGGCTAAAGGGTCGCACTCAAATTTTGCGTAGCTGATGGGGCATCGTTTTGACACCGTTTGGTGAAAACAAATGATCGGGGTCATGTTAGGTCAGGGAGTTATTAGGTCATAAGAAGACGCGCCTCCAACCATTTTAAAACGAAATCGCGCATTTTTGTATTTCTGGTCAAACTGATTGCACTTGATTGGTTCTTTGTGAGTATCTAAATTGTATAATCCTTAAGATTTTACTATAATAATGCTATCTGTTATGCATGCATGGCTCATGCACGAATTTGACTTTAAATGTTATTCAAGGTCACCGGCCTAAATTTGCATTTAACTTTATCTGGTTTTGGGTCATTTTGCGGTTTCTTTAGGTGCTGAATTCATATTCTACGCCATTTTTACCAAAGGCTGCCTAAATGTAGTAATATAAAAACATTTTTTTAAAGTTCCAATTTTGAAGTCAGCCCAATGACCCGACCTGAACCCGAGCCTATGCATAATGAAGCTATTAATGGTACATCATTGCATTTGCAAGAAACACTGGTCAGTCCTATGTACATCTTAAGTGTATTTTATTTACGGTGCAGTTCCTATTAAATTACGAAAATCACGATATTTTGGCAAAAAGATGAACTTAGACCTGAACTGAGCCTGGACCATATCCATATCCATTGATCTATTGTGCAAAAGCTGGGCATCAATCACGAGATCTCGCTGGCAGCTACCCATCCGTTTCTTTTTTGTTTCGTATATCTCGCTAAGTTTTGAACCGCCGGGGGTCGCAACATTCCCCCTCCTGTGCCGTCGAAGGTGGCGAAATGCCGGTGCCGACGAGGGTTAAGCTATGCCTCAGAGATATTGCAATGCACCATATATTTCCTGCCTGCAAAAGCGTTATTCTCTAACACTAAACCGCAACAAATTTTCAGTTGTCTAGAAGCTGAAACTGGCATGCAAACTGAATTTGTCGCCCGGCTGCGCTCAGTTGTTGGCCGAGCGCTGGGACTCTGGTCTTCGAATCCCCCGAACGGATTCGGCGCTCGTAGTGAGATCGGACAAGGTCACACGATACATGTTATGAAGAGTGATGATGTGACGAGTGACACTCGTCACGTGACCTGAGAAGGCACGTGACGTGCATGACAACCGACCACTGTGAATATTTAGCCGCGTCCTGGCATTGACAAATGACAACACGTTTAGCATTGGATTCAAATTATGTCGTTGAACATAATGATTCGGTCGGATGGTGAACTCATGGTCTATGTAACAATCTCTGCTTAGCAAAGACTCTGATCCCACAGTCCATCCAATGAAAACATTTGAACTAAAAGAACTAAAACACCGAAGTACTAAGGAGACTACTATCAAGGCTTTTCATCGTCCAATGATGTACGTCCAAGCCGCGATTTGAGAACATCTGAGATAATGGGATGAATGCAGGCCAATTACAGGGTGTATATTTGTGAGCACTACTTGAGGTGCAAGCAGTTAAATGGGCATTTAAGTTGATGTCCTACGATGTACTCCATAGTCGGCATTAGCCACGAAATCATCGGCACATGTGCCGCCCCTCCCAAGTAGGTAGAAAATTACACCCCGGTATGGTTAATATTGAACACTATTTTGAGACTCGCTTCAAATTAACTCGAGCAGAATGCTAATCGACTCGCTGAATTGATGAAAAAAGTCAGCATCAGAATAATTAACCTACGACGTTCACAAAAGCCCTCTGACGTCATGCAGGCTAGCACAAGCTGGGACTTTCTCTGAATTTTTACTGCGGGCGGGGAAAATTGGAAATGGATTCAACTCATATTGTGATGAATATGTGGTGTGTAAGGTATGTGGTCTACTACTTGCATGAGATGTTGTGTCTCACGACCTGTTTATCTCGTGTATGCATGCATTTTGTACGTTCGTATTATGCACGCGTGTGTGAATAATGTGTGCACGATGTATTTTATATTATGCACAGACAATTTCACGTGACTGAGTGAGACATATCCCGAAAAATATCTTGTGTGTGAAATCTGCTACAATCTCGATTTTTCTTCTTGATTGGATAATGCCATCATTTATGTTGCTCGTGCGTTTTACCCCTATCAATGCAAAAAAAGGCGAAAGTTTAATTTCACAGTACACAAATAAGTCGAGAAGCATTAAGATAACGGCTTATCATTTAATTCAATTCAATTATGTACGTAGTGGATGATGTACATACATCATATCGAACAAGAAGTATCTGGGCAGATAAATGAGCCTAATAATTGTTCCATCTTTTCAATCGATCCAGTCACAGCTCCTGTGGGTACCCTATCCCTTGTCCGGCAACAACACCGACTTCGACGCCTAGCCAGTCACATGATGGAAGCTGCAGTCAGCCAGCACGCGCCGACAGGCCTGGAGCACACGCAATCACTGGATCACACGCGACATAAACTATAGTGGGCTTGCTGCGCATACCAGCGAGCTGATCTGATCAATGATCCTGACATTTCCTCTTCCATTGTGCACTACTTAAACACACAGGAGCGGTATGATTTGGAGGCTCTGTGCCTGGCGATCACTGTTCCCGTGAGCATGCGCTTCACGTTCGCGGACCGCCTGATTAAATCAAACTAGTTACGGCTTTGAAGTGCTTTGATCACATGCTCGGCGCCGTCAAGGTCAGGGCCATTCCACCAAAACATCAGCTCCATTGCAGCATTTTCGTGCTTGAGCTGGCGATGCATGGAGAACACCTCCTTGAGGACACTAGCCCGTTTCACGACGGCCAAAAAGCACCGGGATGCAATGTCGATGACTCCGTCTGGTATACAGGGCATATCATTGAAATATATGTACTGTATCTGTAGATATGAAATGTTCCAGAAGTTTCAACTATGAAGCAATAAATTTATTAAACTCAATCAACATATTCAAATTGTGGCACTGTTTGAAAAAAAAACGCTCAATTCACAGAAACAACTAGGCAATCTGGCCGCATTTGGCACCATGGCCGGAAGGTAGGAGTTGTCGGATAGAACATAAATGTGCCGTTGGATTACCAGCAAATATACAATATTGGGGAGGAAGTGGTCCTGCGGATGAATATTTTTCCTTTTACGTTTTATTTTATGGCTGTGAAGTACCTGTATTATGAATAAATATAGAAATACATCATTTCCAGATCCTACGATTCCATCTTGACGCTCCCGAAAATATTACATTCTCTCCACTTTACAAGCGGGTTGTTCACAGTTGTAATGGCATCCACTGTACCGCACCATACGAGGCTCCGTTTTTAAATGTCGCAGTACTCCTACCTGAATAACCCCTACTGTGGGAGGAGAGCAATTGATCCTTGTCTTTGAATATCATACTCGCAAGAAAGAACAAAGCATGAATTGTTTACAGCATCCAAAAGACCGCAACACGTCCAAAATATGCGCATCTGAGACAAATTTGTTTATTGGCTCGCCTGACATATTTCAGCCGTAAATGATGTAATCAGAGCACAAATGATGACGTCATTTTTTTAAACGTGGATTATGATTCGTCAAAGCTATCATAACGGGCCAATCACTTACCGCAGTTGAAGTTGGCTGGCGATATTGATCAGAGTGGTCGAGTGCTCGGAAAATTTGGTATTTGAAGACCGCTGAATTCGACGAACAGCCGTTGTCATCGAGTTTACTTCCGAAGTCAGGCTCGCTTGGTCTGACTTCCAGATTTTCGACTAGATGACGTCCCAGGCGCGGATGTAGGTGTACATTTTCAGGGTTTGTGCATAAACCAGCTGTTACTAGTCCAAAAACTTGTCGTATTAGGTAACTGAACCTACTCTGTCTGTTTATTGATATCATAAATTGGTCCAATCTACAGACTAAAAGTATATTGAAGGTCGTATATTTTCTTTGCACGCAATGTCTAAAACCCAGAAGCATCTAAGAGCCATTCTTCGTTGCATTAAACAAGACTAAAAGCTTTCAGATCAACGTAATTATTACGCCCTGACCCCGCCATTGGGATGTCATGACGATTACTTCCCGCCAGGCGCGCACCCAGGATTTTTCCATGGGGGGGGGGCCGGACCGAAAAGGGCACTTGGCCGGCTCCAAAAGGGCACTTGACCGGCTCCAAAAGGGCACTTTGCGGCCCGGGGCACACTGGAAGGTTTGCTGACCGGGGGGGGGCGTGAATTTTCCATGGGACACGTTATATGTTATAGCACCGAACCCTTGTATTTACAATAATATTTCCAAAAACATGCAGCCTGCTCACAATTCCTCCGTCACAATTCGCTGCATTTGTTGCAGGCAACCGGGGGTGCCCGATTATGAATCATGGAACCTCAAAAGGGCCCACAGAGGCTTCACTTAAGGGACAGATGCCCTGATTGCCCCTCCCCAGCACCAAGTCCTTGATATCAGTGCAACTAGGTAGGTACCTCCCTACTTATTGTAGCCTGCAGTTAATCTGTCCTACTGAAAGGTAACCAGAATAGAGGTAGGTGGGAAACTAGGCTCTGGAGCATTCACAGCCTTTAAAAGTGCTATCTCGAACCAAGGCTGTTTCATAATAGGTTCAGGTAGATAGCTACAGGTACGCAGGTAGGTACTTTTCTAAAGGCCTGAGCTACTGCTATCCAGACACCTGAGGAGGGTTATGCATGCGCAGACTGAAGAAGGTACATGAACTTGAGACGTAACAGCCCAGTGATTTATAGTTTCAGGGTGGTGCAGGTACCTATAAACATAAAGTGCAAGTTTATGCCATCGTGCTTAACATCGTGCTTGTGCCCGCCTCAGCCTTGAATGGAGCTTCAGGCCGCTACAATTTTGGCGCGTAAATTGACTGAATACAATTTTCAATAAGAAACCCATGTTCGGCCAGATGTACCCAGGGCAAACGCGCAAGAAAGTCCAGCTGTTCACTGATGGAACACTGAAAAGTGAGATTTAAGCAAGGATTTTTTTGGAGGCTGATACATTTTTTACGCCGAACCTAGGGGTAGGCGGGGTAGGTATGTATCGTTCGATCGTTTAAGCCAAGGCCGATGGGCACTTTTGCGCCCAAACCCAAAAGGGCACTTTCTGCCGAGGGACACTCCTCGATCTCGACCTAGGGAGAGGAAGCCGGGCCCCCTGGGCACCACACACCGGTGCGCCTATAGGCACAGGCCACAGGACAGGGCACAGGGTAGGGCACAGGGCAGGGCACAGAGCAGGGCACAGCACAGGGCAGGGCATAGGGCAGGGCATAGGGCAGGACTCAGGGCAGGGCACAGGACAGGGCACAAGGCAGGGCACAGGGCAGGGCACAGAGCAGGGCACAGGGCACAGGGCAGGACACAGGGCAGGGCAGAGCATAGGGCAGGGCATAGGGCAGGACACAGGGCAGGGCAGAGTTCACGGTACAGCACAAGGCACAGGGCAGGGCACAGGACACTTTTAGATCAAAAGGGCACCTAATTGGGACAGGCATAGGACAGGAAAGGGCACAGGGGAATGTCATTTTTAGGCCAAAAGGGCAGTTTTGGGCCCAAAGGGCACCTTTGGCAGAGGCGGGGCACGTAAGGCAGGTGATTTTTGGGCTAAATTTATGACATTCCGGCCAAGAGGGCACTTTTCGGTCAAAAGGCAAAAAGGGCACTTTGGTCTCATGGGGGGGGGGGCGGGCCCCCCTCCGGTGCGCCTATGCTTCCCGCTAGTGCACGCGTGAAACCGCCTAATGTTTCTCACACCCCTCGCTCCACATCTAATACCAGCACAGATACATATACACACCTACACACACGGAAACAGTCGAATAAATATCCCATGGTCCCCATGAGATTCCTTGCACGTGCGCTTTGGAAAAGAAAACGCTTGGACTCGTGAATTAAGCAGCTCCCGCGCCGATGGCCAGCCTGACTGGTGGGTTCCTGCTCAAAACTGAGCGTCGGTGTTTTCCCGCGCGTTGACTTTGGTTCAAGGTTACTCAACAATGCCGTCTCGTGCAGCGCAAACTGTGGATTGAGCAGCTGGCAGCGGAGATGAATTCCCGCTACCAGTCAGCTGTGGAACGACCAGTGGCGGATCCAGAATCTTGCCAAGGGTCATGCAGAATTCTGGTTCCCCATGAACATTATTATCATCTGGTGCAGTGGTGGACCCAGGGGGACTGGTGGCATTTGCCCCCCCCCCGCACCTACCGATAGAACGTGGTGCCCCTCCGGCTGGGAAAATATGCCCCTTCGAGAAGGCTCGAGAGCACCCCGTCTCCAATCTTTCAGCTGGAGGTGCCCCTCGGCAGGAAAAGGTGCCTCTCCAGATACTTCGGCGGTGGAGCCCCTCCGAAGAAATAACGCCCCTGCAGACATGTGCCCCCCCCAGTTGACAATTCCTGGATCAGCCCTTGTGATGGTGACATTCACTACGAACATCCCCTCTCTAAGTGACTCTCACCCATAGCCTACAAATAGGCGGTTCTGGGGTAGATACAAGGACCAAAAACAAAGTATACGTGCCTCTTGTCTATGCCTTTTAGCCACCACCATGCATCGTTCCATCATCGGTCGTGTATATATTAATTGTACCCTGGAAGTGTTTGTCGTGGTGGTCACATTGTTTGTAAATAACTCAAATGTGAACGTGATGTCATTGTTTAACCTTACTGAACTAAAATGAACTGAGGCCAATTTCACTTAACATCACAAGCTGTGTATTCACACCGAATTTGCTGTGAATACACCTTTAGGTAATCTTCAAGCATTACCTCTCACACTTACTTTACATCAACAAGGTATTTAAGTCACCATCAGCTAACTGTCAGTCAACTGTTGGTGACTGAAACATTAAATAAGATTAAACATAATTAATTAAATAAATCTTAAGAAATTCAATATAATTAAATATGATTATCTAAAGGCGTATCCACACCAAATTCAGTGTGAATACAAAGTTTGTAATGTTAGTGAAATTGGGCTCAGATGACGATCCCGAGACGGGATTGAAACCGGTTTTCCCAAAACCTCCTGTTTGACTACGCGCTTCAATTAACCGTGATCGCAATTTATACACCGTAGTCACAAACGTTAATATGAATTCGACCAATGTTCATAGTCAAGTAAGGTCATTAAATGAAAACGAAGTCATGGTATTGCTACGTAAGTGTGAAACAATGGACATCAAACTCGCCAAGAACAAAAACCACCTCCCATTGAACTCCAAGTGCTATTGTAAGTGTTATACCAAAGACGATACGAATAAAAAACGACATGTCCGACAAGGAAGTAAAGCTTATATACCGTGACTGTGAAAAGAAGATCAAACTAAGAATCAGAAAGAATCGGTATGAGATACGTGAAATGGAAAAACAACGCAAAAATATACTGGCAGATCCAAAGCGAAAGCTTGAAAGACGGACTGATTTGTTTGACGATTGTGAAAGTTTTTCGCAAAGAGCGTACCAACGTGCTTTCGACAAACAGAGTACAGTTCAAAAACGCAAGTTTGAGAAGCTGTCGGGCAGATGACTTAGTCACCGCCATCTCACGACCTCCAACGATACACAAATAGAAAAAGATATGAAATGGATAGTCAACATGAGTGACCACACCATCAATGACGCTCAGGTCAGCGTCCTTTGTAAACGGTTGAACTTTGCCATTGCGCCGAAGAAGCCACCACTCATGTCCATTATCCCCGAACTAGAAGCGACATGTGATAATCTTTCGACAGAAGAGGCCAACAACCTCAGAATTGAGTGTCACAGGATACTATCTCACCCACCCACAATTAAAAACAACATATCAAAAGAAGAATTGCTGGTTCTCAAATCTCTCAGAGATAACGACAGTATCATCATCCTACCTGCAGACAAAGGCAGAACAACCTGCATATTGAATAAGGAAGTCTACATCCAAAAATGTGAAGGATTACTTCAAGATGAAGCTGTCTACAAAGTAGTTAACCGAGACCCAACCAACCAAGTCAACGACAAGATGATCAAACTTCTGAAAAGCATAAAGCAACAAGGCTATCTCACCGATGGACAATACAGTCATCTTCATCCTGGCACCAAAGGAACTTCACATCTACCGAGATTCTATGGTCTTCTCAAGACTCACAAGACCAACGTCCCGCTGAGACCTATCGTCTCCAGCATAGGTTCTCCCACCTACAAGGCAGCTCAGCACATCTGTAAAATACCCACACCGCCGGTAGGGCGTTCACATCATCATGTTGTGAACACAAAACAACTGGCACAAATTCTGCACCGCACCCAGCTACCGCCTGACTACGTGCTTGTTTCCTTTGACGTCACTGCCCTCTTTACTAGTGTACCTATCGACGAGGTGATTCGGGTGACTAGATCGTTGCTGGAGGAGGATATGACTCTAGAAGACCGTACGTGCATGACACCTACAGAGATCAGTAGCCTACTAGAGCTCATATTACGCACAAATTTCTTCCACTTCCGGGGAAAACATAACAGCTGTTTGGCGCACCAATGGGGTCACCGCTGGCCCCAGCTGCAGCCAATATCTTCATGGAAAACCTGGAAAGGAGAGCCATGACCCTGGATCCGGCGCCATTCATATGGCACCGATACGTTGATGGCATAGTAGCTGCGATGCGTCCTAATGACATACAGCCATTCTTGATGAATTTGAATATTCTGAGCCCGTCTATCAAGTTTACGGTAGAGGTTGAAGTGGCACATCAGTTGCCGGTTGACTCTCGCGCGATCAAGACGTTGCTCTGGGACGAGGTGTTTAGTGCTATAGTGGACGTATCTCGCAAGACCAGCCTGCCATCGACTCTCCATCTTCACTTCACTTCTTGCTACTCTTCACCACCAAATTCTAGACCACTCTACATCTTCAACTCATCTATAGGTTGGTCCAGAGCCCGCTCATCACTCCGCTGCTTTCATACTGCTTGTTACTGCAGTTTTTCTAATTTTCGTTTTCGTGGGGCGACACCCGTCGCTCTTTTCTCATTTCTTTTCTAGTGGGGTGACACCCGTCACCCCACCCGTTTTCGTCATCATCGTATTTTCGTTCCCTTTGTTCTGCGTGTTTATTTAGATTTCGTTTGGTAGGGTGTTTTTCCCCGTGATGGGGAAAAAGAGGAAGAAAGGCACCGACCCCAGCTCGCCACAGGACTCTGATACTGAATTTCCTCCGCTGACCACACCCGACGACCATCGCACGAACACGGACTTGGCCTCTGATGTTCCCTCACTGAATTCGACCATTGATGACCCGCGCCGGACAATTCCCCTTGATGACGCCATGGACGCCCTTTGCACCTCGCCGAACCCTGCTCGTCCCAAGACCTCGGTCTCGCCTCACAATCCAGACCAGACCATCACTCTTCACGCCGCTGACCCACGCTCGAACCAGACCACGCCCTCCCAACCTGAACCCATCCAACCCATTGAACCCTACCTCGACAGTGCTGGCTCTTACATTGTAGTCAAGCCTGTCGAGGAATCCGTTTCCTTCCGCCGTATTAACGTTTTCTGGCCGACCAAACAACTCCTTGCCATCTGCTCCCTAACCAATCCCGACATTGAAGCCCCTGCCAACGGAACCTTGGTCATTAAAACCCAATCCCGAGCCTAAACCACAGCCCTCCTCCGCACCACCACATTTTGTGGAAAATCCGTCACCATCACTCTCCATTCCAACCGCAACACCACCAAGGGCACCGTCTTCGCGCCGGAGCTCCGCTTCATGACTGAAGCGGAAATCCAGACGGAGCTCAGGCCGGAGGGGGTGACCCACGTCCACCGCATTACCTCCTTTAAAGACGGTCAGAAACGCGATACGAGCCTCCTTGTCCTTACCTTCAATTCTACCAATCTTCCCAAGACCCTAGTCGCTGGATACCTACGATTCCAAGTCCGTGTCTTTATTCCTAATCCTCTCCGCTGTTTTAACTGTCAGCGCTTCGGCCATGGCAGCAAGACATGTCGCCAACCAGCCCGATGCCCTAAGTGCGGCGAAACACCTCATCCTGACTCCACCTGCTCTAAACCTGCCCACTGCCTCAGCTGCAACACATCCGATCACCTCACCACTTCCAATCAATGCCCAGTTTGGCGCAAGGAGAAAGAGGTATGCGCTGTGAAGGCCACGACCGGTGTGTCATACCCCCAGGCCCGACGGTCTGTCGAGGCCACCTTCCCATCCGCGAAAACGTACGCTCAGGCGGCCACCGTTGCTCCCCCCACACGTCGCGTCACCACTACTTCCATCTCGATGCAAACAGATATTATTCCAGGTTTAGCTCCACTTAAAAAACTTACTCCACTGACCACACCGACACCAACCACCCTGGCTCCCAACACCCAGACCACTCCGACACAGACCACCCCGGCTCCCAACACACAGACCATTCCGACCAAACAAACGCCAACAAATTCCACAAGGAATTCCAGACCCCGCAGCCATTCGGCTGCCGGGGAGATGCGCGCCACTTCCGTAGCTCGCCGACCAGTGCAGGCCGGCGACCACGTGACCCGACCGGCTCCCAGCCGGCGGGCATCCCCAGCGGCAGTGGTGCGCGGCCGAGAGTCGGCCGCCAAGGTCACCGACCAACCGGACGGCTCGGGTGCAGCCGTCCGACATCAAACAACACGCCCGCCTGACCTCCACGCATGGATGAGGCATGCACCGAAAGGTGCACACAAACAATAATATTTCTCCCAATGTCTGTATTTCTCCAATGGAATTGCCATAGTTTAATATCCAAATGGGCCGAAATGAAAGCTTTCTTTAGTATTCTCACACCTATTGTCATCGCTCTTCAGGAAACCTGGTTCTTACCCACCGATACATATAATTTCAATCTTTCAAATTACTCTCTGTACCGTCACGATGAGGTCCGTGGACCACATCGCAGTGGCGGTACAGCACTGTACATCAACAATGATTTTACACACACACAAATTACACTGAATTCACCTTTACAAGCCGTAGCTTGTACTTTACGTATTCATGGCAGGAATGTGGATGTATGTTCCATTTATATTCCACCACAAACAGATAACACAAACATTTTGATACCATTAGACAACCTGATAACACAATTCAAGAATCCTTTCATATTACTTGGCGATTTTAATGCCCATAGCCCAGCGTGGGATAGAACACGCACACTTACAGACACTCGTGGCCGCATCATTGAACAAATTCTAGACCGACATAATTTAGTATTACTGAACACCGGAGAACCAACCTTTTTCACCTTGGACATAACACAGAAACAGCTATTGATTTATCAATATGCTCTCCGACTCTGGCCAATTATTATGATTGGACCATAGACACTGATATTCATGCCAGCGATCATTACCCCATTAAATTAACACCCACATTTTCAACTGCGGCAGATAGGACACCCAGTTTTATCCCTCGCTGGAAAATTCCGAACGCCGATTGGACAACTTTTCAGGAACTTTCACATATTCAATACAACCCCAACATTTCTCCCGTCGAAAACATCAACCAAGTTACCAAAACACCTCTCGAAGCCGCTTCCACCGCCATTCCACTAACAAAACCTTTCACAAAAAGAACACCAGTCCCCTGATGGTCGATAGAAGTTTCCTGAGCAATAGCCGCAAGAAAGAGAGCATTTAGAAAATATTTACGTCATCCCGACCAACAAAATTTAGTCAGCCGTAATTATGAACGTGCGAAGACACGCCGCATCATTCGTGAAGCTCGTCGCCGTTCATGGTCACTTTATCTACAACAAATCACCTCTCGAACACCTTTAAGCAAAATCTGGCAGTTAATTCGCCGATTATCAGGACGCACTCCATTTAAATCACTCCCGGCACTCAAATTTCAAAACACCACAATTACAGACCCACAAACAATAGTAAATACAATAGCGGATACCATGGCTCACAATAGCTCTGACAACAACTACAGACCGGAATTTCTCCAAAATGCACAACACACATTTCACACCGAATTGGCACAATTCGATTCGGACAACACTGAAACATACAATATCCCGTTTCAAGTTTCCGAACTAGATACTGCAATTTCCTCAGCCGGTAATACTTCAGTAGGTCCCGACAATTTACATTATTCCTTTTTCCGACATTTATCCAACGACACAAAACATTGTATCTTACAAACATTTAATTCATTATGGTCTAGCCATACCTTCCCCGAAACCTGGAATGAAGCAATCATAATTCCTATACCAAAACCCGGCAAAAATCACAGCAACCCGAACAATTTCCGACCCATCGCTCTCACCAGTTGCCTAGGGAAACTTTTTGGAACGTATGATTGTAAAAAGGCTGACCTGGTACCTAGAAACAAATCATCTGTTATCTCCAATTCAATGCGGTTTTCGTCATGGCCATAATACAATAGATCATCTCATTCGATTAGAAACTGACATACGCCTTGGTTATAAAAAACACGAACACACCATTGCAGTATTTTTAGACATTAGTAAAGCATATGATATGGTATACAAACCGGCATTAATTTCCAAACTTCTTCACTTCGGCGTCAAAGGAAATTTAGCTCATTATTTGATAGGATTCCTGTCTGGTTCCCGTCATTTTCATCTCCGGTGCAGGTCAGCGATTTCCGACCCACGTTTTCTGCAGAACGGATTACCACAGGGGAGTTGTATTTCACCAGTATTATTCAACATCATCATTAATGACATTTTCGATAACATGCCTGCCAATCTATCATACTCGCTGTTTGCGGACGATAGTGCGATTTGGTGTTCGGGCAAAAAATATGATCATTGTTTAATTAGATTACAAAACGCACTTGACCGGATACACCAATGGTCCATCAAATACGGTTTCGCATTCTCAGCTCCAAAATCTGCCACAATGATATTCAACAAATCAATTCCGTGCCCAAATCCAGATACACCACTTCACCTCGGAAACACGGACATACATTTTGTAAATTCGTTCAAATTTCTTGGTGTTATTTTCGATCGCAAGCTTTCCATGCACCAGCACGTCAAACACATCCAGGCCAAATGTTTCCACAGACTCAACTTATTTCGCTGTATCACGTCTTCTTCATTCGGATCCGATCGTCACACGCTATTACAATTATACAAATCCTTGGTTCTTCCCATCATAGAATATGGTTCCATAGTTTACGCAAGTGGCAGTACCACCGCTTTGAAGCTTTTGGACACCTTACAAAATCATTCGCATAGCACTCGGTGCAATGACCACGTCTCCCATTACTTCTCTACAAATCGAATCAGGAATTCCACCATTAGGTCTCCGAAGAATTGAACAAACACTCCGATACGCCGCAAAAATTCAATTTAGAGAGCACCACCCCACACACGCATCTTGACAAATTCTCCCAAATCTACACCAGGAATATTTAGGTCCCGCCGAAAAGCGAACCGGGCTTACCATAGCTTCACGCATTAAAACATTTTCTACACAGCTCCAATACAACATTCCACATATTACAGCTCTCTCTCCACCAACTACACCACCGTGGCAGATGGCTGAGAGACATATTGTCTATCTCACCACCACTCCAAAATCACAGCTTTGTCCAGAATACGCCAAACAAAAATTCCACCAGTTTCGTTCTCGTTATCATCATGTTCCTTTTGTTTTCACCGACGGATCCAAAGACGCAAATTGCACAGGAAATGCCATTGTTTCCGGTACATACACACAACATCGCTTGCCAAACGGGACCTCCATTTTCATCGCCGAATTACATGCCATTCTCACTGCCCTTCGCTACGTCCGCAACCGTTCGATTTGTCACCCCATGCGCCATGTCGTCATTTGTTCCGACTCAAAATCTGTTCTTCAATCTCTTTCTTCACTTTCCTTTTCGCACCATTGCCATATTTCCATTTATAACACACTGGAAACACTTCATCTGATGGGCATGAAGGTCCGTTTCCTGTGGGTGCCCAGTCACTGTGGCATCCCAGGAAACGAAAAAGCAGATCATTTCGCCAAACATTCATTACAATTACCACACATCACCGAAATCCCACCACATTTTGACGCCATCAAATCAACAATACGACAAAACATTCGACATTTTTGGAACCAACAATGGACTGACACAACAAACCACACACAATTACGTCTCATCAAACCTGTCGTCGAAAACTGGACCACTTCATACAAAAAAAAACAGACAAGAAGAAAAAGTTATATCCCGGCTCCGCATAGGTCACACTTTTCTCACACATCGATATATATACACTGCTTCACCTCGACCTTCATGCCCATCATGCAACACTCTTCTTACAGTTTCACATATTCTCCTCCACTGTCAACGTTACCATGACCATAGAAAAACACTTACCAACTACTGCCGTACACATAACATCCCCTTTTCTTTACCTACACTATTAGGAGATCAGCACCCATTCCTCATTAATCTACTTTTCATTTTTCTCCGCAAAACCAACTTGCTTCAAGAACTATAGACTGACTATCAAAACATAACTATTCATTCATTCCACTCACGGCACGAAATGGCCTGAGCAGGCCGAAGTGCCCAACCTAACAAAAAAAAAGAAGAAAAAGGAAAAAAAAAGTTGAAGTGGACGGTAAACTACCATTCCTAGACATGCTCTTAGTTCGGACATCAAATGGACGAATACAAAGTAGTGTCTATTACAAACCCACAGCTAGCGGACAGTACCTAAACTATGGGAGTCACCACCTGCCGGCACAAAAACGCACCGTAATACAGGCGCTCTTACGAGCACTGACTCTCTCGGCCGATACCAATGCACGGGATTCAGAATTTCAAAGCATCAGAGCCATGCTGAAAGATATTGCCTATCCCACTTCACTGGCAAATACAGTAACTAGGGACACGACTGACAAACATACAGCGGACACCAATGATCAGGTCACAAGTTCTCAGGACGACAGGAACACAACAGTCAAAACAGACAGGACGGAGAGGACAGACACCAGAGACAGTACAGGTGGGACCAACAGAAACGATACTGACACCACAGAAAGACAGAGGATAATGGTTTTGCCATACGTAGACGGTATATCACAAGCTCTTCGACGAATTAACGCCAAATACAATATCAAAACCTACTTTAAGCCGCACAAAACAATACGAAACCTGCTCATTCATCCCAAGGATAAAATCGACAGAATGAAACAACCAAGGCCGGTGTATAGAATGACTTGCAAGGATTGTACGAAAGTTTATGTAGGTGGAACTGGCAGGAACGTAGAAGAACGACGTAAAGAACACAAGCGACATCTGACACAGCCACAAAACTACTGGACTACACAAATAGAGGCCACAGCCGAACATAGTTTTGACACAGGACATACGATAGACTGGGATAACATCGATACACTTGCATTTGACACGAGACAAAGACAGCGGAAAATCAAAGAAGCAATTTCATACAAACAGAAACAAATCCCACGCTCAACATACATATTGGTCGATGTACTGTTTCCTTGGTGGATACGCCTTTTAAAAAAGTGACAGATCGTTCTTGACGCGACATCACGACCACATTTACAGGACTCTAGATATTTACAAATGTTATTAAATTTGAGCAACAACACTAGCATCTCCACAGTATGCTTCGCTTCTGTTCTTCTCGTTTTGTCATTGGTCTTTGTTCGGTCTTATCCACCACCATGCATCGTTCCATCATCGGTCGTGTATATATTATATTATATATTAATTGTACCCTGGAAGTGTTTTGTCGTGGTGGTCACGTTGTTGTAAATAATTCAAATATGAACGTGGTCATTTTTTAACCTTACTGAAATAAAATGAACTGATGACGATCCCGAGACGGGATTGAAACCGTTTTTCCTCAAAACCCCATTTTTGACTACGTGCTTCAATTAACCGTGATCGCAATTTATACACCGTAGTCATAAACGTTAATTTGAAAGTCTACGTCCATGACGTACGGACGATGACGCTAATACATGTTCATACATGCGCAAAATATCAGGAGTGTATCTTGGTATGCCTTTGGGACGCACGTCACCACCCCCATAACATCAATTTTAACATGGGACCAGGCGCGCACCCAGGATTTTTCCATGGGGGGCCCGGACCGAAAAGGGCACTTGGCCGGCTCCAAAAGGGCACTTGACCGGCTCCAAAAGGGCACTTTGCGGCCCGGGGCACACTGGAAGGTTTGCTGACCGGGGGGCGGGGGGCGTGAATTTTCCATGGGACACGTTATATGTTATAGCACCGAACCCTTGTATTTACAATAATATTTCCAAAAACATGCAGCCTGCATGCATTATGTCGTGAGATGAAGGTTGCCCGCTTACCTTTGATGTAAAAGTACGCAGGATGTGGATTTCTGGAAAGGATGATAACAGCTGACACGAAGGCGATGTTCCTGAAGGCAGGTGACATGTACACAAACATGTAACACAATAAAAATAGCGACGAAAGCTTCAGGGCACAGGGCAGGACACAGGGCAGGGCAGAGTTCACGGTACAGCACAAGGCACAGGGCACAGGGCACTTTTAGATCAAAAGGGCACCTAATTGGGACAGGCATAGGACAGGAAAGGGCACAGGGGAATGTCATTTTTAGGCCAAAAGGGCAGTTTTGGGCCCAAAGGGCACCTTTGGCACAGGCGGGGCACATAAGGCAGGTGATTTTTGGGCTAAATTTGGGACATTCCGGCCAAGAGGGCACTTTTCGGTCAAAAGGGCACTTTTGGCCAAAAGGGCACTGGTCTCATGGGGGGGGCCCGGGCCCCCTGGGCCCTCCCCCCCCCCCTCCGGTGCGCCTGTGAACAACGGTACAATACACTGGCGGAAGGGCGTGAAGAAAGCCCGACAGGTGTAAAAGTAGGGCAGGGAAGTTCAAGAGAACACAAAGAGAATGGAAACTGTGCTTGAAGGGAGCACGATTAGGAACTATTAGAAAAAGATCGTGCAGAAGGCACTAGAGGGAAAACAGGGAGGTGGCTGGGGCGACCGGGAGGGGGGTGGCAGCAATTTTGGGCCAAAGCAACCTTTGAACAATTTTCCCATGTAGCAATCAAAGGGCCATGCGCATATAATATTCAGGTGTTAATATGCTAGTAGGTAAGTGTTGATTAGGTTAGTGTTAGTTAAGCACATGCAACACTTTTTTTCATACGCAAAACTTCGTTGAACCATAGCGTACCCACACTCTCATTCCTGTTCCTGTGCTGAGAGCCGGCCTCAAATATTCAAGTCCAAGACGCCAACATTTTGTATTCTTGAGTACACATTGCCATCTAAATATGCTACTAAAGATACAGGAAATGTTACATTCTTCACCTCAATCTCTAGCAGATGGCACTTTGCCTCCGCTAAAGATTTAGGAAAAAAAATTATTCACCGATCGGTATTGGGATACACTAACTCATACAATCCTTCCTCCACGACTACAAACTGTTGCATAGTCAAACATCTTCGTAACATGCCGGTGGAGTCCCTCATAAACAGCAGGCACGATAGCATACCCAAGCAGGCGAATAAATGTTCGCACACTTACGAGCGTTTTCGTTTTCGACATCTAGGGCGGGGTGCTTGTCTCTCAAAACGCGGACTAGGCTACCGATGACGCCAGGCTGAACGTCGAAGTCCACCCGGGTGCATTGCGTGATGAGCACAAAATGCAGCCTCCATTTCTTCGAATGTCTGGAGGAAATCAGTTGTGTGTATCGTTAGCCCGCCCATGCTCCTAAGGCAGGTCCATAGTTCCTCGATAGAGCCTTCGAACATGGAGGGAACACCTTTGGAAATGTTACGTTCTCTAGCGACATAGCCAGCGATGTCGGACGTAGCGTTCTCTGATGCAAACATTGATGCACCCTTGTCTGTAGCGGCCCAGGTTCCTCCGCGTTGCACGGAAGCACCGGCCTCTGCCACCTCAACAAGAAGAACATCGAGATCAGACAGATTATCCATGCCATCTGCTGCCGATTCAGCAAGCAGCTCAGCGACCTTAGTGCTCAGACCTGAGCACTCAAGGTTGCATTTTCCATCGTCGGGGAAGTCTGGATCATCCCTTCTACCGCTGTCGTCGGTAGTGGAAGCGGCCGCAGGGCCGAAGCACTTGCCGCTCATTTGAGGGTATTGTTCATGGCTCGTTACCGGGCATGCCACGGGACTAGATGAACCCGACGAAAGACGTTCTGGGAACATCAGCATCAGCATCCTCGAAGAAGGGATGATACCACGCTGCGTAACCATTAGGATGGTCAGGAGACTGAGTCGGACATTAACCTCAGTGCATGTAGGGTTCGGGTTTGCACCACCGCAGCCACGCACGAGACCAAATTATAACTCCAAGCCGTCCTGGGACGCACGTCGGATGATGAGCGTGTCCTTACAAAACTTGACCTGAATGTCAGCGCGCAGACTACGCACCGACGGCAGTCACACTCAAGACCCTTCAGGAAGAGGTAGCGGTGACGTGCCTTACCAACACGCAGTTCAGTTGTCTCCCCTCAGTTAGTGATATTGCGTCCAGTGCTTCCTGTTCGTTGCTACCGGAGTAGCCACGACGGAAGGTCTAGTCATCTCCAGGGTGGCAGCAGTTCAGAATGTGAAACCCCTCATCGATGACCCTTAGGAACAGTGCTTCTTGTTTACCTGTGTACATCTCCAGAGCAAGGGTATAAGAGGAGTCCAGCAGCTGCATGGCCGGGCGCACCTTTTGTTGGGCTAGACCAGTCATCTGTAACAAACGGCTCATTTATGTGCATTTAAACAAATTAGTCTTAACAAGTCTTAAACAAACTTAATTGATGCCTGTAACATGGTTTTCAGTCTGGGCTGTTCAGAGGCATTCTGTTCTTGGATATGTTGGAATGAGGTTTGCGCTTCATTATTGTATCCATGCTGCCATAATACACGGTGGGAATAAGTATTCTGCTATGTTGGCTGCCAGTACAGATTCAAGACATTTCATTCGGTTTGGATTTCTGTTGCTCAAGGTGGGGAACTGAAAATCCATTAAAAGTGTAAATGTTTACTTTCTATTCCATGCTGCAGTCATGCAGTGGATGTAATGCGGTAGTAATTTGCATACTTCAATTTTAAAGCACATGTAAATGTTGATGTATAGGGCACATATACAAGGTCGTATATAATACATAAGGGTATGTAATATCAAGGCAAGGAATTTGTCCTTGTGAATTGTGTCTTTCCTTAAATGTTATTTTACTCCCTTCGACCTTTGTCATTTTCTATTGCATGTTATGTTAATGAAATTGATGTTAAATATGCTAACAGTCGAAGAGCCTCAGCGAAATTCTGGTATGGATGTACATTCGTACTGGCTGGCACATTTTCTAGTTCGTCTTTTCGTAACATAATATAAGGTATGAATATCCATACCTCTGTTGCATTACATCAACTCCTGAATTAGCTGCATTGTTGTAAGGTCATGTCCAAGTGTGCATGGACTTAAAATGAAGGACTACGATGTGCTATGGGCAACGTTTACTTAGTTATGGATTGTAGTGAGTATTGTTTCAATTGTTTAAGTTCGTGCATGCTCATTTTTAGGAAATTTGAATTTCTCAAAAGTAGGGGGCCAGCTACCATTGTTGGTCCCCTCCTTTGGAAAATTGGCGCGCCATGCCCCCGGCTCCCTGTGCTCATGCCTATGTATATTGGATGTAAACCCAACTGTCTTACTATATGCCTAACCTCCCCTCTCCATAATTTTGGATGGCATACAACTACCACACACAGATATTGGATGGCACAAAACCAGAGGCGGGAGGAGGGGGGGGGGGGACGTCCCCTTTGCATTAATTTAAGAACATATGTATACGCTGATAAAACAATTGCATTACATTTTATTCTTAAAACATATCAACTCGATTTCAATGTAAGGTATCATCCATTTTATTTCGCTTGGTATGACCTAAGCTAAACTCGGGTTATAAATAACGATCGATAATAAATAATAATAAAATGAAACTTATGCCTCACCCTTTGCTACCGGGATTTGCCTGACGTGTCTATGAGCCGCACCCGTCATGGCCAAATTTAAAAGGACCGTCCGGATAGCTGGTAATAGCTGATAACCAGCGACGTCCGGATACATACTCGAATAGGCTCCACTGGAGCCTATTCGAGTATGTATAGTATAGTGAGGTATGGGTATGGATGGTCCACACATATACCCCTAGAAAAGCCGCTTGTGCATTTAGACGTGTATGTGGGGACCTAAAATATCGTCGGCCCACAATCCGATGTTGACTTAAAACGTGTCTAGGTTGTATAGAGTGCACGTCATATGAATAACTACGCATTCAGTTTCCGGGTACAATTATTTTTTTTGTCTGAAAGCCGGGTACATGAATCATAGTTTGACCCCACGAACCAGAATCTCAAGTACACATGCACACACATACAAGCATACATGCAAAAACACAAACATGGAAACATACACACACATACAGACGTGTATATAAATACATGCACACACGTACGTACATACATGCATGCATATGTACCAACAGACACAGTTTGAGGGACAGACAGAATAAGCGTAACATAGGCTATCAATGTGCTTACGCTCCACGAGCACTTGGAGGAACAAAAAAGGCGCATAGTCTTTGCCAGCATCCGAAGCTGTTCTGGCGGGTTGAGTGAATGAATAATTTGTAGAAGCGGGCATCACACCTGTTGAATAATTTAGACAAATGAGTCCGTGCAATAACCTGGGAACACTTCGTTCTGGACAACTCGTTAGTTACAATCATGAAGAGGGAGGGCAATACATGAAACATGAAGGTAATGGGAAGGTCCAAATGGATTGCGGTAATACCACATAGGGTCCCATGCATAGGCGCACCGGAGGGGGGCCCGGCCCCCCCCCCCATGAGACCAGTGCCCTTTTGACCGAAAAGTGCCCTCTTGGCCGGAATGTCCCAAATTTAGCCCAAAAATCACCTGCCTTATGTGCCCCGCCTGTGCCAAAGGTGCCCTTTGGGCCCAAAACTGCTCTTTTGGCCTAAAAATGACATTCCTCTGTGCCCTTTCCTGTCCTATGCCTGTCCCAATTAGGTGCCCTTTTGATCTAAAAGTGCCCTGTGCCCTGCCCTGTACCCTGCCCTGTGCCTTGTGCTGTACCGTGAACTCTGCCCTGCCCTGTGTCCTGCCCTATGCCCTGCCCAATGCCCTGCCCCGTGCCCTGAAGCTTTCGTCGCTATTTTTATTGTGTTACATGTTTGTGTACATGTCACCTGCCTTCAGGACCATCGCCTTCGTGTCTGCTGTTATCATCCTTTCCAGAAATCCACATCCTGCGTACGTTTACATCAAAGGTAAGCGGGCAACCTTCATGCAGGCTGCATGTTTTTGGAAATATTATTGTAAATACAAGGGTTCGGTGCTATAACATATAACGTGTCCCATGGAAAATTCACGCCCCCCCCCCCCCCCGGTCAGCAAACCTTCCAGTGTGCCCCGGGCCGCAAAGTGTCCTTTTGGAGCCGGCCAAGTGCCCTTTTCGGTCCGGGCCCCCCCATGGAAAAATCCTGGGTGCGCGCCTGCCGTTGTTACACACACCTGCCACCTACTCACTCTTTCTCAACGCCACGTACACCACAACGCATACCTCACTTACACCAAACAACACCAAGAACGCATCTGAGTCACCCACCGGAGAGTTCTACCTCTGCCGCCGGGGGGACGGAAGCCCATGGGCTCCGTCGACTGGCCCTCAAACTTGAGGACCAGGGCGTCTCCGCCGCCTACAGGCCACCTCCCAGGTCAGGACGCCCCAACAACATCATAATCATCACATTCAACACGTACACCTCCGGCATACCTCAAGGCCGGATACATGAGGTATGCCGTGCAACCTCGCGCACCCCTCCCAAGGCGCTGTCAAACCTGTCAGCGCTACGGCCACACCAGGGGGGAGGTCACCTTGGACCTATTTCCCCCGCACACCTTCCCACGCCCCTAGACGTCCCTTGCATCCTCGCGCATATCTCTTTCCTTAACCTGGGCAGCCGATCCCGACCCACACTTTAGCGACCACGCACCCATAACCATTACCTTCCAACAACTCCCGACCACCGGCCCACCCAATTCCCCCTGGCCGATGGAATCTTAACCCTCGCTTGTATTCGGCATTTTACCACCTTCGGTCGTATAGGGGGGGGTACGACCCCTCCCCTGGCGATTCGAAACCGTGCATGTTACGAAAAGGAACCAAAGACCAATGTTATAGATCTGGCCGAGATCTCGCGATTGGAATTCAGTATGACCTTCTAAGGTCAATGGTTGACCTTAGAAGGTCAGGTCAAAGGTCTAAATTTGATTTTTTTTATTTTCCTAAGAAAATCGTCAGTTATATCGAAACTACTGTCTAAATATGCACGAAATGGCCGGAAATATGTTTATTGGGACCTTGCAAACATAACGACATGTCACACGATGTGATCGGACCAATATCTCATGCACCAAATGAGGTCAAAGCCGTGACCCCAAATTTCCAACTTTTTGAAAAGTGGTTCCAATTTCGAAGTTTAAAGGTCCCTAGGGTAAAAATGGACGCTGAATTCAAATTCAGCACGAAAAATTACCGTACATCAGCTAAAAAAGTTCGAAAGGTCAAACGAGGTCAACCGAGGTCAACGATTTTTGGAACATTATTTTTCAATGGGAACCCATCTGGGCATCTGTATTTTTCACATAATACCAGTCGATGCAGGCAACAATGTCATGTTTAGGTGCGATAATCACGTATTTGTTGAAAACTGGTCGGAGGTGCTCCCCTTTATGACCTCATAACTCCCATGACCTGACATGACCTCCCAAAAAAATTCACCAAAAGTCGTCAAAAGGTTGCCCCAGAGGGTACTGAAAATCTCAGAACGATCCGTTCACCGGTTTTGAAGGAATACACAAAAACCTTAGGGGGGGTTGCCACCAACCCCCCCCCCCCCTTCCTATACGGGCGAGGGTTAAAAAAGCATCCTGGACACCCTTCTCAGAGTCCCTAGCCGCACAAACAGCCCACAACCCTCAACTCTCACCAGAACAATTATCCGACATTCTCCAACTACAGCACACCAACACATACCACAGACAAAACCACGCCACCAACACAAGCCTCCCGCGGCCCCCTGGTGGAACGACGAATGTCACGGGGAAATCCGCGCGAGGAGCCATGCACGACACAGATATGAAAGACACCGCACACCGTAAACACACCAGATACAAACAACTCAAAGCACTCTGCAAACGAACCATGAAACGAAAAAAGGAAATCCTGGACTAACTTCTCTAATCAATTCAACAGATTCACCCCTCGGCGAAATCTGGACACTCATGAAGACATTCCAAAACCGACAGCGACCACCAATAAAAGCCATCATACTCAGACAGAACAACAACACCATCACAGACCCACAAACAATCGCCAACATTTTCGCACACACCTACCACCTTAGATCATCCACACTTCCACAGAACCCTTCACCTCCAATCAGACACACACGTCAACACCTTTACAACACTAGGTTTACACTCACTGAATTAGAACTTGCAATTGCAGAGACAGGAAACACAAGCGTAGGCCCAGACAATATACACTACTCTTTCTTCAAACACCTCCCAACACAAGTAGTACAGGTACTCCTCGAAACATACAACACTGCATGGACAACACATACATATCCACAATCATGGCTACACGCCCTCCTTATACCCATCCCTAAACCAAATACCGACTCAACTCTATGCGAGTCCTACCGCCCTATCGCACTCACCAGCTGCTTCCACAAACTTTTCGAACGCCTTGTCAAAAACGACTCCAACATCATCCAGACACAAAAACTAATTGCTCCCACTCAATCAGGCTTCCTTCCCAAGAGATCGTGTATAGATAACCTTACCTACCTCATCACACACATCCAGGAAGCGGCGGCAAAGAAGCTTCCCACCGTCCCCGTCTTCCTGGACCTAAAAGAAGCATACGACACTACCTACTAAAACGATCATTTCAAGTCAAAATTGGTTCCCACACCTCGGACACTAAATTCCCCACAACCGGTCTGATGCAAGGCTCAGTTCTCAGCCCCCCTCCTCTTTGTTCTCGGCCTGAACTCAGTCATTCCCGACAACCTCCGAGTCAAAATTGCACTCTATGCAGATGACATCGTACTCTGGACTTCACAAGAATCACCGGCCCACTCAGTAACAATTCTACAAAACGCACTAACAGATCTCCACGACAAGCTAACATTACTAAACCTACACATTGCACCACACAAATCCAAATGCATGATCTTTGGTTATAAGCGACACATATTTACAACCACCGAAACTAGACAACACTCCCATACCATTTGTTACCACAGCACAATTCCTAGGCATCACTTTAGATCCACGACTCACCTTCAAACCATATATACTAAACGTCCAAAAACGCGCATCCAAAAGAATAAACATCTTACGAGCACTATCCGGCACAGATTGGGGATCAGACCGAAATTCACTACTGACCTTATACAAATCAATAATTCGACCAATCATGGAATACGGGTCAACACTTTTCGAAAACGCAGCTAAATCAAACCTCAAACTCCTACTCTCTTCAATACAAATGCCTAAAGATAGCCACAGGAGCATACACAACCTCACCTACCATCGCTCTTCATATATACAACCACATACCAGAACTACAACACAGACGCACAGAAGCACTACTCAGATACCACTACAAAACGCAACTCATTAGACAACACCCATGCACTAAGGCACTAAAAGTCCGCTCCAAACGCAGACACCAACTCATGAAAAAGTATCATTCAAAACTACAATAGGATGCCGCGTTCAACAACACGCAAGAAACTTACACCTCGCACTCCCCACCTCAAAACCACTCCCACCACCTAAAGCATGGTGGAAACACCAAACCCCTCAACACACTTCCTAATAGGCAAACCAAAACGTACATACACAGATGCAGAAATACAACAACTCTTCCTCCAATTCATATCACTATACGCAAATTACAACACCATCTACACCGACGGCTCCAAATCACACACGCACCAGACGGGCTCAACAGCGGTGCTGTATACCAGACAAGCACCGCCCCGGGTCATCTTACGTGCCCGTCTGCTCATCTTACCACGACCTCAATGCACAACATGTCGCCGAACACTTACAATCAAACACATTATCATATACTGCACCAAGTACAACAACCCAAGACAACACATCACAAACTACTGCACCGCAAACCACCTCCCGCTTCTCAACGATGAACACCCAACATTACACGAACATATCTTCCACTTCCTTTCAACAACACGCATATTGGAACAACTGTGAAGGGGAAAAAAGGAACAAAAAGAGACATGGAGAAAAAAAAACACAAAAAGGGGAAAAAAGAAGAATGTGTACGCATACATACATATATCAAGGATAAAAAAATCCCTGATCCCCTAAGTGCCTATGTTTTCTTGCACTGTTCACTCCAAACGGCGATGACCCCCCCCCCCCCCCCTCTGCACCCCATACCCCAAGCAGCACCGTCCGGACTGCTTCTCTTCTCGTCATGCTGCACTACTGCGCCTTCTTCAGCATCTGAACAACCTACAGCCTCAACTTCAAGACAGCCCATCACACCTCTACCTAGCTCTACTCTGTTATCTTCAACTACCTAACTTCGGCACCTTACTTCAAGTCAACCTTACCTATCCTATTCCTTCTACCCCCGACCACGTCGTTCCATAAACCATAACCCACCACCACATTCATCTACACACTACCGGAAACAGGCGACATCACCACACGGTGGCAAGCTGGCAAAACACACACAAACACAACAATTTTTTTTCAACGCTCCTTCATATACATCTGCAATGGACATTCCTAGACATAAATACATAAAGACATAAAAGATCAGCGCAACTATGAGCCACCAGGGCTCTTCCTGGTTGCACTCCGGACACTGAACCAGTTGCCCACCAAAATCCTTCGATCAACCCTCCCTGGAATACCAAAAAGCAAGTCCTCTATTCTTATAATGATTGTCTATGCGGTTTTTAAAGATGTTCAGTGTGCTGCTACTGACAATGGTTTCTGGCAGCTGGTTCCAGTATTCTAATATCCTGTTGGTGAAGAAAACTGTCTTAACCTTGTCCTGCTGTGATTAACTTTAATTTTGAATTCATGACCTCTAATTGTATAATTTCTGTTAAATTCAAACATTTCCCTGAGGTATCCCTGTTCCTGACCATGAACAAATTTAAAGATCTCAATGAGATCTCCTCTCAGCCTTCTATATCTAAGTGAAAACATATTCAATTTCTTCAATCTTTCCTCATATCCCAGGTTGCCTATACTATTAACCATTTTTCTTACCCTCTTTTGTACTCTCTCTAAAAGCCAACAACTTTTTCATAACTAGGGGACCAAGCTTGGACAGTGTTCCAAATGTGTCCTGACATATGCACAGTAAAGCTTCATGATGACTTCCTCACTTTTGTATGATACATTCCTATTTATTGCCCCGAGCATTCTTGGGCCTTCTTCCTGGCTTCTTTGGTCTGTTCTGATGCCCACAATTTTGTGTTCAAAATATCACCTAAGTCCTTCTGCTGAGTCACATATAGTACTTGATCATATACCATCAAGTATGGAGCCATCATATGCTGCCTACCTACATGCATGATTTTGCACTTATCAAAATTAAATTTCATTGCCATTTTTCGAACCACTTCACAAGTTCGTCTAAGTCTTTCAGCAGCGAGACCTGCTCATTGTGTCCTGTTATTGCCCTAAAGACCTTCAAATCATGCGCAAATTTCAAAACCTTACTGCTTAGGCCACTTTCAATGTTATTTGCAAATAAAATGAACAATAGTGGCCCCAGTACTGACCCCTGGGGGACTCCACTAAGAACATTTTGCCTTGATGACTTGGCACCATCTAGCATCACTCTGCTGTCTATTTGAAAGCCACAACTCTATCCATTTTAGGATGCTACCTGCAATACCATGGACCTGAAGTTGCATCATTAACCGTGTATGGGGTACCTTGTCAAAGGCCTTACTAAAGTAAAGATATGCTGCATGAACCTGATTTCCCTGATCAGAATTGTTCTGTAGCAAATTTCAAAAAGTCCAAGAGATTTGTGAGACACGATCGCCCTTTTCTAAACACATGTTGAGTACAGGGGCGTCGATTTGTATCCTTTTGCGGGGGCCATGCCCCCCCCAATGCTGATCTTGCCCCCCCCCCCCAATGTTGATTTGGGCCCCCCCAATAACCCATGCTATTTTTATGCTGATAAAAAGCTAAAGGAAAAAAAGAAGAAAAAAACACTGTTAGGTACATAGAAAACTTAGTTGATGTTAACCAGCACATTTTGTACTGAAAAAGAACAGATTTGGATTGGATAGTGGACTGAGTATTAGGGCGTGTCGTCAGAAAAACCCAGAGGTTGGGCCCCGCTATTTTCATGCCCAGGACCGTTCTAATGAAGAATACGAAACAAAATTTGTTCAAAAAATAATTTTGAATCTTCCTATCGCATAAAATGTAAACAATTTGACCACAAATTCAAAACAATCCACTTCTAGCTCGCTTAAGTCTGCTCTTGTCTCTTGTAACCTCATTAAAAAAAATTGTAAAACGACAACACAAGCGATTCCTAGTCAGCTGGTTTTATTTCATGGAAATCGGTTGGTAAGTTTCGGAGTTATGGCGTAAAATCCCAAACGAGTCACCCTCGGCGGGCGGCGCCGTCCTAATCCCTCCCGCCGCGCGGGGAGTCCGGGCCGAATGGGTGTGGCGGCACCTTCAAAGGGGTGGTCAACAAAGTAACGGACACGTAATCGGTTGTTTTAACATGACACATTTATCACAGATGGGCAGATCTTAGTGCTTTTTTCATACCGTCATTCATTTAATGCCATCTTTCCCGTATCACCACGAAAATGGTTTTTTGTACTCAAAGCTCGGCAGGGCTTTCCGATGCTGCAACCTGGAGCAGATGTATCGGTGTCTGGCTTCCTCACCAACGACGCTTACTGAAGCCTTGGTTACCTCCTGCACAATGAACTCTACTGCCTGAGTATGTACAGGATACGGCGGAAGAGTGAGGGGCTTTATTGTCAGCTCCTGTAGCTTCTTATCAGTTAGGTGCATGGTGAGGGGTGGCTCGGTCACATTGCCGTCTTCCAGGTTACACATCTCACTGATGTTCTCAGCTTGGAAGTTTATGACAGGAACTTTGAATGGCCTCACTTCTGTCGTTCCACGGTCCCGGCGATGGCGCTGTCGGCACGCCATTATTACGGAAACAGCCTTCGACCGAATTTCGAAGCTCTGATCCGCACACATGGCCAACAAGACAGCTTCCTGATGGGCCCAGTAGCTGTTCCTGCTGACCACAGGGCGGATCATTTCTTGTATGTGACCCGGCAGTTCCTTCAGCAGCTCCAGGCTGCGGAGAACATTACCTGGCCCCTCTGTTGCGATGAAGTGTTTCCTGATGTGGAACCACATTGGGACATAGTGATTCACGATGTAGCCTACCAAGTCCACCATGTTGTTTGACGGTTTCGGCGATGCTATGTAGAGGCGGAGAACCCGTGACGACAGCGTCAGCCACCTGTGAACACAAGATACTACATCTATAACATACGACCAGACAATGATTAATAGAATGCAGTTCTTAGAAATATGGAATTTAGGCCTCGTGGTATTCTGGAGACCTATGGGACAGTGATCAATGATGACTTTTTTCCGTACCTTGAGTTGTTCAGCGGCCCAGGCATTCTAGCTGCAATGTCGGGAGACACTGTGCCGGTCTGTACTGCCATCGACAGATGGTACAGGAGCTGTTGGTCGGTGCTGAGCTCGTCGACCACCTGCGGTGGTATCTCCTGCACTTGTCCCGGTACTACGCGGTACTCGGTCACTGGTGCAGACGGAACATCGCCTGCAGCTGCCTTTCCAATCGGTCCAGTGAATGCCTTTGGTCCAGCAGTTACACCATCAGTTGTGGTAAACACCTGCCTCAGTATCAGCTCATTCGCGTGCAGTTGACAGATGAACCAATGCACTGGTCTGTCCCATTGCAGCTCGAGTCGCCGTATGACGCCCGCGTGTCGCCCTGTGTTTACATTGGTGCCATCGCACCCCCACCACTTTGATCTCAGCATCGTACTCTTGACAAATACCGTCAAGCTCCACAGATAAGTCCGCCGAGCAGCCCGACTGCGGTGTAAAATGTTGTAGGTACTGAGATCCGGGTTCGGCCAGCACTGTGACGTATTCCTCTGTCGTTGTTTGCAGGCACGTTCCCCACACGTCTTGTCTTTTCGGCCATCGAAATAGATCGCTGTCAATTTCTCATCATCAAAGAGCTTCATTCTGCTGACTGCCGTCTCTTTTCGAACCATATTCCTGGCACGCCATATCTTTTTGGGATCGACGACCAGAGAAGTATCTTCATCGGTGACACGTTTAATATCCACCTGAAACCCGTTGATGATGGCTGCCGCAGCTCTGCTTGACACACCGTACCTGTCTGCAGCTAGGGCAGCCTGATACAAGACGGAAGTGTTGCGGTCGCAGATGATTGCAGTCTCTTCTTCATCGTCACTTTCCGATTCCGAAGAGTTTGAAGAGGAGGAGGAGTCAGAAGAGGAAATCGGCGGCGGGGAGGAACGTTTGCTCTTGACCGGCGTCGTCTGTTGTTTCAGCCTCTCCTTCCTCATCTCGTTGGTTTGCCTTCTCTTGGTTTCACACCAATCAACATCTCCAATGGTACGTTTCCGAGGTCCACGTTGATCCACGAGAAATGCACGCTCTTGTTCGGGAACTTTCATGTCTCGGGGACAGTCACAGTCTTCAATATCTGAGCACTTGCACCGCGCAATGTCGCACAGTGTATCCAAGAAAAGCTTGTGGTGTGATGGCAGGTTCTCTCGCTTGTTCGTGGGCAGTCTATCAATAACCTTGAACCTTTCAAAGCAGGTTTTGATGCGCCTTCGAATCTGGTCTTGAGATACAATGGGGATCCCTTCTTGGCTCCAGATCCTGGCAACTTCGTCCGCTGTTTGGTTCACAAAGTTAACCCAGCTGCAAAAAAAAATGTCCGATTGGACCCACTGCTCTGTTTTGATGTCGTCGACATCAGACACCTGATGTGGTTAATTACGTCCTTGTTTGTTGGTAAAACGTTACACCCAATCTCGCCAGGCTGACCTAACGCAAAATGATCACTTTGACTCCTGGTCGCCATATTAAAGCGCAAAACTTCACTAATTACGATAACAAAACACCTGAGAGACACGGACTGCCCCCACAGAGCCAAGACATGAACTGACTTGGGTAATGTTGAGGTTTCCCATACGTCAGCTCATCATGCACGTGACGAAATACGGGGAACACCTCCTACGGTTTCTCGATTTCTGATTGGCTTTAAGAGCAGGTAGTCTTTTAAAGTATCGAGTGGGGGAAACTCATCATCGTGTGGGGGAAGAAGGGAAGGAGGAGGAGAGAGAGGGGATAGACCACAAACAGCTGATATTCGGCCGGAATGCCCCCCCCGCCCTGAGGTTTCCCATGAGATCCAACCAGTTGGATTTGCTTGTGCCGAGAATCAATTTCTATCACAGCCGTAATACCCTATCCATCAGTTTTCTGTCAGCTTCCTGAAGTGTTCATATCCGGATTAGTGTTCCCTTCTTACGGTATTTAAACTCAGAAGGGTTTTGCCGTGGCAGCCCTGTGTTGTCCCCGCGCGGCCGGCCGGGCCGTCACGCCCCCGAGCGGCCGTCATCTTCAGACACGCCGACACTAAAATACTTCTCTTTCAGAAACTACGCCGTTGATTTTGAATCTGAAAACACAGACCGACGCAGAATTGAACCAGCTTCCGATTATATATAAATTGCTTCCAATACGTACATCATATGCCCGATTAATCCGGTTTGAGCACGAAATTGTAATAAAAAGTAAACATGACGTTTGTTTTTTGGATATAGGAAGATTCAAAATTATTGTTTCTTGACTTTTCCTTCACAATCATATTAAGTACATTTCAGGGCATGAACAAAATTGGGCCCAACCTCTGGGTTATGCAAACAGCCTGACGATGACACGCCCTACTGAGTATCCAACTTTTGCTACACAATTCAAAATTATGTGCAAAAAAACAAAATAGCTAGATTTCCCTCTACTGTGGAAGGAAAACTTGCAGCATACAATGTTAAGATTCGATGATGATGCATTTTAAACCATGGTCTTTTAAAAAATGTTAAGCCACAAAACAACAATTGGATTGTCATACTGATGTTTGTACACACCACCAATGACAAAACAACATGCATATGAGCTTAAACTAGAAAAAAATCCATTCTTAATTTCCAGTCATTGTCAAACTTGCATTGTCCAGTGAACACAATGACAATCATCATTGAGATTGTGGATATGCAAACTATAATTATCTTCAACAGCCCACCTATTACACCATCAGCTTGATATTTACCTAGGTAACTACCTACATGCGCAATGACAATGCATGCATTAAATATTGATATGGGAAAACACGAGAGCCATTTGTGGGCAAATCTGCCAGCTTATGATACCATGACAGAGAAAAGTCAGCAAGAAGCTGCATGGCCACTGCATTATAATTGGTATTCCTAAAAGAATAAAAAAGAAAGCTGTGGCTCACATGACTTTTAAGCAAACCTTACAGTCATACAAGACCAATGCTATACAAGAAATAGCCTTGACAAGACCAATGTCTCGTACGTCACAAAAACACCATTATTAAACGCCGCAAAATTAGCATTATTTTAAAAGGTACACCAAAGTTCGCATTCAAACCTTGATGACGTCACAGGTTTTTATTCGTATATTGCAGAAATTGGAAGCATTAGGCAAGTTTCAATTTCACTGCACATGGGTGGAGGAGTGATTTTTTTAGGCGTACCGGACCACAGAGGTCATTTGCGCCACCTTTGAAGCGAGTACGTTACATGTCTGACTATAAAAGCGGGTGTTTGCGATCAAGGTGCAGGCATGTGGACGTTTACGTAAAGGGAATTTTACGTTATAGTTGGTGTGATATTTTAGGCGCTGAAGGCATCCCCCTAATGTCTAGATGGCAGGGGCGTCGATTTGTATCCTTTTGTGGGGGCCAGGGCCCCACCAATGTTGATCTTGGCCCCCCCAATGTTGATTTGGGCGTCCCCAATAACATATGCTATTTTTATGCTGGTAAAAAAGTTGAAGGAAAAAAGAAGGAAAACACCATGCTAGGTACATAGAAAATGTAGTTGATGTTAACCAGCACATTTTGTAATGAAAAAAAAACAGATTTGGGTTAGATAGTGGACTGACTCTCCACCTTTTGCTACGAAATTCAAAATGGTGTGCACAAAAACCAATTGTCATTGTCAAACTTGCATACAATCCAGTCCCGTGGACAACAATCAGTTATCATTGAGAGTGTGGATATACAAACTATAATTAACCTCAACAGCCCACTCATCACACTATCAGCTTGATTTTTACCTGGTACCTAGGCACCTAGGTACATGCTACAGAAAGACTTAGAAGAGCTTGTGAAGTGGTCCAAAAAATGGCAGATGAAATTAAATTTTGATAAGTGCAAAATCATGCATGTATGCAGAGGCGTCGATTTGTACCCTTTTGTTGGGGCTATGGCCCCACCAATGTTGATCTTGCCCCCCCCCCCCATGTTGATTTGGGCCCCCCAATAACCTATGCTATTTTATGCTGATAAGAAACCTAAAGGGAAAAATGAGAAAACCCCATGCTAAGTAGAAACATTGATGTTAACCAGCACATTTAGTACTGAATAGAAACAGATTTGGATTAGATAGTGGACTTACTCTCCACCTTTTGCTGAAAAATGTAAAATTGTGTGCAAAAACAAACAAAATAACTGGAATTCCCTCCACTATGGAAGTACAGCTTACATCTTTCTGAGTTGGTTGGTTGGTTATTTGGGTTCACGGCCGCATTGACTGCGTTGGTCATACAGCGCCCATACAACTTTTCTTGTTCCCACCTCAACACGCGCCCTGGAGGGCCTCTGAAAATTACGCGCACTGGAGGGGCGGTGCGGACTCCGCCCCCCCCCCTAAGATCTCGGCTCCTAGTGCAGCTAGAGGAACGAAATTCGTAAGGTTGATGGGTACGGTAGTGAACTCTATTGTGTGCAAATGTCATGACCTTAGGTCAATATCTTCAAGGTCAAATGAGGTCAAATTTGCAAAATTTTCTGGTATTGCGTGGCTTGTCTTGTCATCATTATGAATCGCTGTGATTGTGTTTAAATGCTGCAAAATGGGCATCAATTATGTTTTGGACATTACTAATGATGCAATGCAGCTGCTAGACCCAACATTTGACCTCAGGTCACCTATATAACACCACTTTATCAGGTCAGTTACCTGTTCCAGTTACCGGAACCGGGCCGCCCGCCCGACTGCTCCATCGGGCAGCTCGGAGCAATCGGCTTCGTGAAGAAAGGAGTGAAGTACATGAATAAAGTATGGAAACGCAATGACGAACAATAGTATATTTATGACAACATTCCAGTTGATCAAGTTGTGTTCCATTAACATGTCATAAACTTAACCTGAAATGACCTCGGTGACCTAACATGACCCTGAACCTATATACCATATCAATATACATCAAACAAGTCGCTAGTGTTGCCAAGAACAATTCCCTTTTGCGAATATACGGAAAGTGCATCAGCGCCGATTTTTGTGGTCTGGCGCGAGAATTTTCTTTTCTTTTCTTTTCAGCAGATTTCCATTTTTCTTCCTTGAAACGACGCACCGGTCATTTTTAAGCAGGTACGCAGAAATTCGCGTATATGGACCGGTAAAATCTGCAGTTATGTACGAAAAACCGGAGGGGTGGGCGGATTTCGCCCCCCTCCAGTGCGCGTGTTAAAGCACAATAATACCCAAAATGTTTCGAAAAAACGTACAACCATGTTCACAAAAAAAAATATTTTTTATTTTAAAATCACCTTAGGTTAGGTTAGGCTCGGTTAGGTTTCTTTTTTAAGGTTAAGAATTTTCAGAAAATAAATTAAGTGACATTTTAATTTAGTTTAATTTTTTGTTCTCAAAAGATAGGTTAGGGTAGGCTAGGTTAGGTTTTGTTGCATTAAAAAAAACATTTATATTTATGCTATGTTACCGAACTCAAAGCCTTTTTGGCATTATTTTGCTCACAACGTGAAAAGTAAGCACAGAAAATAAGTGGGTCCAATCATCTTAGTCACCTTCATATACATGGTATTCTGCATTTTTTTTTGTTTTAAAGGAAAAAAGAACACCTTAGACCGCAAGGTTACCAAATAATTTGCAATTTTTGGGGGAAACGTTTTTGGAATTGTTTAACAAGTTTTCCAACTTGAAAAACCTAAACTAACCTAACTTAACCAAACCTAACCTATTTGCTTGCTATATGGAGGCAAATGTGTGTACAAACTTGTCTTGTTACCACCTTAAAGCACAATAATACCGATTTGGCTAGGTTAGGCTAGTTTAGTTGTTTACCTTGGGAAAATAGTAAGTTGGGTTCGGTTGTTCAATTTATAAAATTTTCAGAATACATATTGCTTAATTTTGGTTTCTATTTTTTTCTCCAAAGCAGGGATGTCGATTTGTATCGATAGACACTAGCGCGTATTAAATGTCACAAATCGTGATGGGCGTTCCTCAGAACATCCAAAATCGTAACATCCAAAGAAAAAATTTAAGTTACAGAAATTCCAGCTCCTAAAGTCTAAATTTGAGGTTACAGTGACAAAAGTGACAGAGGTAAGACATTTGTGGTACAATTGCGCGCAGTTTTTAATCCGGAGGCCAATCTCATGTGACGTCGTAATGATTCGTTTTTGTACTTCGCACATTCTGATGTATCTGCGGATTGGTGTGATTTTAAATAGTGAATAAATAGCTTGCTGATATTTAATTCCCAAAGGAACAGTAGTTGAAGAAGTTGGCAGGTAAGCTTGCAAAAATTCCAGTTCATGCTTTTTTCTGATTTGTGCTCAGGGTTTCCATGTTAATATCACATAACTACCACGTGTGTCTTCAAGAAGAGCTGTTTTTAGTTTACTTTTATTAATATTTTCATTCCAATGCCCTTAGTGCCCTTTCTGCCCAGGATTGGGGCACCTAGTGTTGCATTTTCGTCCAGGGGTGGGCACACCTTTTGGTAAATTTACAGCTTAAGGTAATTTCTGATTAATTTTTTTCCATGCAATGTTTAGGAATGTGATGAACATGCTGTTACTGCTCATTTTGGTAAATTTGTGTTTTAAGGTGTTTTATGAATTCGTGGAATGTATCATATCAATGCAATGTTTATGAATGTGACTCAGATGATGGGACCACTCATTTTCTATACAAATGCCTACATTTCAGGTTGTGGGCAAAATAACACCAACAAAAAGCTTTGAATTGGGTTACATAGGGTAAAGTATTTTTTTTTTAAATAAAAAAGTGCAACATAACCTAACCTAACCTAGCTTAACCTCCCCTTGGAAAAAAACAAAACCAAAACATCAAGTTGTAAAAATTTCAAGCAATGTATTTTTTTTTACAATTAAAAAATGTAACCCAACTTAACTTAAACTAACATAAGCTGCTTTTAAAGAAAAAAGATCTATTTCGTTCAAATTTTGGAACAAATTTTGCAAAAATGTCGAACTTAAACACTTAAACTAATCTAACATCACCAAACATAGTCCATTTGTTTGCTTTGTGGAGGCAAATGTGTAATAACTTGCCTAGTTACCACCATAAAGCACAATAATTCTGGTTAGATTAGGTTGGGTTAGGATTTTTCATTTGCAAAATTTCAAGAAAATAAATTGCTATATATTTTCCCAATCTTGTTTTTGTAGTTGTTTTCTCCAAGGTCAGGTTAGGCTAGGTTACGTTAGGTTATGTTGAATTTGTAATGTATTTCTTTTAATTGCTATGTTACTAACTCCAAGCCCATTTTAATGGTATTTTGCTCACAACCTGCTCACAACCACAAGCATTTGCACAGAAACTGAGTAGTGCCATCAGCTTAGTGACCTTCATAAACATGGCATTGGATATTTAAATAAAAAAATATTAATAAAAGACATCAAAGCACAAATTTAATGTCCTTTCTTCTGCAAATGTGCATGACACCAAAAAAAAGGGTTTGGAGTAAGGAAATGTAGCATGCAAATAATGTTCAAGATGTATGATAACCTTACCTAACATAGTTCAACTTCCCATACAAGAAATTAATTGTTTTTAAATTAAATTTTCGAGGCATTTTCTCAATATTTTCAACTTAAAAAACCTAACCTAAGCTAGCCTGAACCGTTTATTATTTTGTTTGTAGAAAAATAATTAACAAAAATTATTTACCAACAAATGATTTTTTTATAACTTACAACAAAAGCCTAAACTAACCTGACAAACCTAACCCCTTTGTATGCTTCATGAGGTAAAATGTGTGTAAAACTTGTCTTGTGGTTACCTTAAACTGTGAAAATACCTGGCTTTTTGGGTCATTTTTCAGCTCATGGTACTCTCTGACTTCTTTGAATTTCTTTTTTTAATGCAGTGTTTGTTAATGTGCTGAACATGATGTAACTGCTCATTTCCTCTGCAGATGCACACTTTTCAATTGGGAGGAAAAATAACATGGAAAATGGGGCTTGGATTTGAGTAATATAGGATGAAAAATAATGTTCAGATAAAAAAAACATTTAACATAACCTAACCTAACCTAGCCTAGACTTCCATGCAAGAAATGATTATTTGTATGCCCAATTCCCCCCCACCCCCAAAAAAAAATTGTTCTCAAACATTTTCAACTTAAAAAGTCAACTTAACTTAAACATAACCTAATCACAACAACTTAACACAACTTAAACATAACCTAATCTAGCTTGAACCGTTTTTGAAGACTTTTTTATTTACTAACTTACAACAAAAGCCTAGCCTAACGCAACTAGGCAAAACCTAGCTCCTTTGAATGATTCGTGGAGGTAAAATGGGTGTAAAACCTGTCTTGTGGTTACCTTAGACTGCAATAATATCTCTTTTTGTGCTACCTGGTGCACGTGATGAACCTCCATCTGCATGCTGCATGAGAGCATTGCACTTATTGCTTCACAAAGAACAATAACATGTCGAAAGTACTATATTTTCAGGAATGGAATCCTGTTCTGATAACATTTTCTGGGTTATAAATTTGCAGATCAGATCTACATCATTTGTGTTAATAAAGGTGAGAAATTCATAGAAATGCATACACCGGTTTGTGGACAAGAAGTTATTCTGATGATTTCTGATGTATTGGAAAATGACAAATTTTCATGATGGAAGCAGGCAAAGTTAAAGTACTTATATCTCAATAAGTGGTCAGTTCACTAACAAGACAGCAAATTCACTCAAATAGCACTCAATATGCCAGGCGCCCACTCTTTTTGCAAGCTTAAAATCGATGACAGTGCTTTCTTGAATCATGTTTAAAGCACATGAAGGAAATGTATTGCTGACACTTGTTAGGAACTGATGTGTGTAACGTTAATTAACATTTCTAATGTCCTGATGTTTGTACACAAAATATAGCTCACTATTCTAAATAGCATGGGAAGTATGATGCCATATATCATGGCTAATTTATGGTCAAACTGTTATGCAGCAGATTCCCTGCATTGTTACTTACTTATTTGGGCTTTAGGGCACAGACCATGTTGATCACATAGCTCCCTGCATTGTTGTTAACTGATATATCAGTATGTTTGCAAATTCACTTATGAGTGAATCCATACCATTCTCACTGGGGTATAAAAGCTACATTATAACATTGCTTCTACAATGCATATAACAGAAACCCATCTCGATTGTCCTACTTACTCAGGACACCATAGAAGTCAATGAAGCCAATGAAAACCATAGAAGTCAATGAAAATGTTACTTCATCCCCTGTATTGTTAATGGAAACAAGTCTCTTGAACCATATGTTATGTCCTTCACAGTGTTGCTCCATCCACCTCCAACTCCAACCCTGACCAAACTTCAGGAACTCATCCATCTCCAAAGCAGTCTATTGAAGAAGGTATGTATTGCAGTATAACTACTGTGACCGGAATTCCATGGTATCCATGTTGCCTTAGAATCGATCCTTGCTGATCCATGTAGCAGATGTTTGACTTTCCTCAAACTGTCTGGATAACTGGGGAGTTGAAATCACATGTGAGTGATGAAACAGATGAACTATTCCTGGATTCTTATGTTGCATCATTGCATGGTACAGTGACATATCGAATGGGGAGGGGGAATTGTGGGCAGTTTCCTCACCCCCCCCGTCCTGGTAGGTTGTGGGGCCCCAAGAATCCGCCGAGCTTAGGAAAAAAATGCGCTATGCTCCCTAAAAATTTCTCTCGGTCCACCAAAAATCGCACCGGGGCTCAGAAAAATCACTTTGGGGGCCCTTAATCGTAGCGCAGGGGCCCCGATAATGACGCTGGGGCCTCAAAAGTTTGCACCTGGGCCCCTGAAAATCACGCTGGGGCCGCAAACAAGACGTGCCGGAATTCAAGAAAATCATGACGGGGGGCCACAAACGGTCGGGCCGGGGCCTCCTGAAAATCACGCCGAGACTGGGGTACTAAGAATTATCACCCGGGCCCCTGAAAATCACGCCAGAGGCCTGACAGGTCCCACCGGGGCTCTAAAAGTCTCGTTGAGATCACCCAACAAATGAAGCCGGGTAAATGAAAAACAGTCCGGACACGGAAAATCAATCTGGGATCTCAAACAATAGCTCCAAAAGCTCACAAAACTTGTTGGGCCCCCACAAACGTGTCGTAGCCACCGCAAGGGATCCCAACAAGTGACGACGGGGCCCAAAAAAATCGCACTTAGACAAAACAAATTCACGCCGCTTCTCTTGAAAATCTCACTGGGGCCAAAACGTCGTGCCGGAGCCCCACAAGTTGCAGCTGGCTTCCCAAGTACCAATATATACCCGGAATGTCACCTTGCGGACGGAAAAATTGCGTCAAAGATCCACAAAATAGGAAGTCGGACGCCGGAAAATAAACCTGTTTGGGCACCGGAAAAAACGCACCGAGAGCCAGAAGAATCGTACCCGGTTCCAAAA